>JAIUZE010071184.1:0-37011 GCA_022085475.1 Heliosperma pusillum | reverse complement strand
TCAACGCAAAGCGTTCGCCTCCCCACAACGTCGTCGTATGCCCACTAACACATGCATTTAAGCAGTAGGATACATCCCCGTTCCGACATTCCAGCCTTACGAACGTGGAGGTAGCCAAGGGAATGAGAGTACAAAGCACATGACAAAATAGTGCTCAAACCGTATCATTTGTAAAAACCGACTCAAAGTAGAACATACCAAAAACCATCACAAAACATGAGAATAGGGAATTATATAAACTTAACTATGATCAAAATGAATCAATACATGATACATAAGCATTAGAACAAGTTTATGAAGCATAATAAATAAGAAACATAGATACCTCTCCAAAACAACGTTGTTTGGAAACCAACGAAAACAAGGGTCAAATTTTGGAGTTGAGAGAATGTTATTATGTTTAAGTTGCAATTCCGAAATTGGGATACCGTGTTATATGAAAGTATGGTTGAATTGGGTTGTAATCGATTTGTTAAAACTAAGTGTACCTTACTCCTGCAGCGTAATTAGGGGGGGTCTATGCGTTTTTGTGGAGGACCTGATGAACGGCCCAAAGTCCGAATGACGACCAAGGGGCTGCCCCAAAGTGGCAGCAACAAAAGGGGGACTTATGGGGGTTTATTTGTTTCCTAAGCCTCTGAAAAACATGAAAGATATGGTTGTGAACCAAGGGCCACAAGACCGGCTCATGGCTCGACCCACAACCTACTCGAGCCAAGGAGTTAGACCACACAAGTCCACCTCCCTAACATAAGCTCGATATGATCAAGATCCAAACTACAGACAAGCACAAGTTTGGACCTCAACCTGGACAGCAAGTTTAGCTTAGCTCACAGCCTAGCACAGAACCAAACTAACCTCACTAACAGACGTAGGTCGATCACCCACAGCCTAGCACAGGGCGACCACCAGGCCTGGCCGATTATGAGAGCTTAACCACAGCCTAGCACAGGTTAACCTCCCTTAATCGAACAACCAAGAAAGGCATGGCCACTATTGGTTGTGACGAGGTGCTCCTTGAGCTAACCCTCAAGTTTGTGTTTGACACAACTCTTTTTAATTCATTAACAAAAACTGAATATTACATTGGGTGGTGAGTTCCTTATATTGGGGCTCACATTACATCCTATCCATTCATCTAAAAGCTAACATATGCTGCCCATGGCAGGGACCCTTGTCCTTGTCATGACTAGCCATGTCCTTGTCATGACTAGCCATGTCCTTGTCTTTGGAGTTGTCTTGGCTTGGGCAATGTGGCTGGCATGTGATGGGCATGTCCTTGTCATGACCGAGATAAATGGACAGCCATGTCCTTGTCTTGCTGCTTGTCTTGGCTCGTGTCTTGGTCCTCCTAGGGGCTGCCATGGCTTTGTCATGGCCGTGTCTTGGCTTGCCAAGATGCTGCCATGTCCTTGTCATGGGGCCGTGTCCTTGTCTTGCCATGTCCTTGTCATTGTCACGGATTATGGGGCTGAGACAAGGGAATGCCATGTCCTTGTCTTGGCTGCTAATCCTTGACCTTGTCCTTCCTTTTGGCTTGGCATCTTTATGAGACATAAGAGGGACCATGTGATGTTGCTTGTCCTTGGAATCTTTGGATTTGTGATCACCATTAGCCCTTGTAAAGACTCAATTAACTAGCCACCCATTTTCAGCCATGGTACTTGTTTGAGCAAAAGATAAGCCTCTTCGAAAAAGGATACTACCCCCCCCCCCCTTTCACTACAAACTCCTCTTGTTAAAGAAAATTTGTCCTCAAATTTTGTGTGAAAAGAAATAAGGTAGTACACAACAACGCAACAGTAACTTAGACTGTGACTCACAACAACACAATTTCAGAAAACTTGAAACATGTATGATGAAGAAGGCACAACAAGAGGACTCCTAACCACAGCCTAGCACAGGTTTAGGATCCTTTCGTTGCCTAGCTTGACCCAAGACACTACAGCCTAGCACAAGTGTCCTTAACAGGTTATCAAACTAGAACCTACAACCCACAGCCTTGCACAGGTTTGAAGGACGACTCCTTTGCACATCCATGACCCCAAATCTTCCAAGATCGTCTTGGTTTGAGAAAACACAAGAGCCTAAGCTCTGATACCACTTTGCAGCGTAATTAGGGGGGTCTATGCGTTTTTGTGGAGGACCCTATGAATGGCCCAAAGTCCGAATGACGACCAAGGGGCTGCCCCAAAGTGGCAGCAACAAAAGGGGGACTTATGGGGGTTTATTTGTTTCCTAAGCCTATGAAAAACATGAAAGATATGGTTGTGAACCAAGGGCCACAAGACCGGCTCATGGCTCGACCCACAACCTACTCGAGCCAAGGAGTTGAGCCACACAAGTCCACCTCCCTAACACAAGCTCGATATGATCAAGACCCAAACTACAGACAAGCACAAGTTTGGACCTCAACCTGGACAGCAAGTTTAGCTTAGCTCACAGCCTAGCACAGAACCAAACTAACCTCACTAACAGACGTAGGTCGATCACCCACAGCCTAGCACAGGGCGACCACCAGGCCTGGCCGATTAGGAGAGCTTAACCACATCCTAGCACAGGTTAACCTCCCTTAATCGAACAACCAAGAAAGGCATGGCCACTATTGGTTGTGACGAGGTGCTCCTTGAGCTAACCCTCAAGTTTGTGTTTGACAGAACTCTTTTTAATTCATTAACAAAAACTGAATATTACATTGGGTGTTGAGTTCCTTATATAGGGGCTCACATTACATCCTATCCATTCATCTAAAAAGCTACATCCAATGGTTATAATCAAAAGGAGCAAGAGGACAATATGATAAAGCATTACAAACAAAAGGACATAATAACAACTAGTCTAAACAGTCCAAGGGACTGTTGAAACCGGTCCAATAATTGCTGCCCATGGCAGGGGCCCTTGTCCTTGTCATGACTAGCCATGTCCTTGTCATGACTAGCCATGTCCTTGTCTTTGGACTTGTCTTGGCTTGGGCAATGTGGCTGGCATGTGTTGGGCATGTCCTTGTCTTGACCGAGACAAGTGTGGCTGCTATGCTCTTGTCTTGACCGAGACAAATGGACAGGCATGTCCTTGTCTTGTTGCTTGTCCTTGTTGCGTGTCTTGGTCCTCCTAGGGGCTGCCATGGCCTTGTCATGGCCGTGTCTTGGCTTGCCAAGATGCTGCCATGTTCTTGTCATGAGGCCGTGTCCTTGTCTTGCCATGACCTTGTCATTGTCACGGATTGTGGGCCTGAGACAAGGGACTGCCATGTCCTTGTCTTGGCTGCCAATCCTTGACCTTGTCCTTCCTTTTGGCTTGGCATCTTTATGAGACACAAGAGGGACCATGTGATGTTGCTTGTCTTTGGAATCTTTGGATTTGTGATCACCATTAGCCCTTGTAAAGACTCAATTAACTAGCCACCCATTTTCAGCCATGGTACTTGTTTGAGCAAAAGATGAGCCTCTTTGAAAAAGGATACTACCCCCCCCTTTTCACTACAACTCCGATGATTTGTGGTACGAGGGTCCCTTGTAAGAGACCTATGTTATTGAGATGATTTGCTTTGCTATCGCCCTGAGTTTGAAAAGGAAATTTTGTGGATTAAACCTTAAACCTTAGGATGAATAGGATTAAGATTTAAACCTTAGGATGAATCTGTTGGTGGTATTGTACTCTCTTGATGGCTTCATTTATTGAGCTTGCTATTGTAGTGCTATTTTGGGAATCAAGTTGAGCGTGATGATAGTTCGTTGTTGTTGGGTATCATAGCGGTTGCTTGAGATATCATTTGGGAATTAGATGTCTCTAATTGGTGGATTCTAAAAGAGACTTTGCTTTAGGGTAATTTAGTTGGTACCCAAAGTTTGAAGAGTTTTGTCATAAATGAAAATCGATTCATTTTGAGTTTTAGATGATCTAGATGATTTGAATGGTTGTCTGATTGCCAAGTGATTGGCCATTTGTGGTTCAGAATTAGTAATTCTCTTTTATTCTTAAGAAACCGTAGTTTGCTAATGTGACTATTTATATTTGAAGCTTCGAGCGTAGTAATGATCGAATTAAGGATGTTATGGCGTATTAAAGAATTCTTATAAGCGATAATGGATTGTGGATTTTCCCTTGTCGTGAGACTTTGGATGAGACTGGTTGGATCTTGGATAATTATGTTTGGTTGCGTGGATTGTGTTTTGATTTTCGAGGATGAGAAAGTTCATTGTAAATTTAGGGTAATGAGTTTAAAGTAAATTGGATTAAAGGATTTCATGGTAAGTCCTTTACTTTGTGGTTGTTAGCGATCATGTTTCCATAGATAAAAATTATTTTGGTAGTTTCTAATAAGAGTTTTGATGAAGCTAAGAAGATTAGAGTGCGTAATAAATCTTTCATGTGGATTGTTAGTTGTGGAGTCTACCGTGCCGATGGACCTTAGTAGATTCTAATTGGATTCGAATAATTAGGATTTGTTACTCGAAGTTTCGTGATTATGGAATATTTTTGTAGGAATTCTGATGATTGAAAATGATGAGTTGCAAATTGGGTAAATTGCATTCTCTTAAGGATTTGGTTTATTAGTAGAGTTAGTGATGTCGAATTCTTGTAGATCTTCCTGCCGACGTTATCTTAATCTTCCTATCCCTAAGAATTCGATTTGTTTTGTTTTTGCGTGTTTTGTATATATTTTGTTATCGTGATTTGTGAACTTGATGTTCGAGTCGCTCTATGTACGTGTAATGTCTTGTTATTTGATTTTATCTTTGAGAAAACCTTCAAATTTCCATATTATATTTCTAATTTAACGTTTCAAAGAAGTCTAAAGATGGTTTTTTTACCTTCTTTTTGAAGAAAATAGATTTCTTTTGCTTTTATATTTGGATTTTTGCGGTTGGTTGGATGTTTGCACTTGTTATTGAAGACGTCGAATAACTAGTCCTGCACTTACTAACACTTGTTTTGATTTCCGATTTCACTATTTCGACATTGATTTGATTTTTGATAGCTAGAGTTCTCGTTCGCGACGGGCACTCTTGTGATTCGTAAGGCAATTGAATACGCTCACTAGGGCTTGCATCTCACCGTTAGCGGTATAAGTTTGATAAGATTGAGACTCGACAAACAAACCATGCCAAGTCATGCGATGATCACAATAAATCCATCATATTATCATCCATCCAAACATACCAATACATTGACGATGCCAAGTCATGCAATGACCATGAATAAAATCATGAAATCACGCATCCAAAGACAACGACACAAAGACGACATCTCTCACGGTAAATAAAACGCACTAGCACCGTGTACATGGGAAGTATGATTAAAAGGCATCCACGGGAGAAAAACATTCCCTGAACGCATATACGATTCAATCCATTTCGTATATGTAGACTAATTTTCTCCTGGTAGGACGACGATAATAATACGGTCCTAGTCTAAACCTGGCCAGACTCTCGGAATAAGACGTGTTCCGATTCGACATGTGGTAAGATGTTCCACATCCAAGACTCGGTCAATCATAGACGCCGAGTAGATTCGGTCAATTCACGAAAGAGGCGGAAAAGAGCTCGAGCCACATAACAAGCGGTACGCTACATGCAAATAACACCACCTCGCAAGTACACAACATTTGACGGCCGGGTCGATCAACGCAAAGCGTTCGCCTCCCAACAACGTCGTCGTATGCCCACTAACACAAGCAATTAAGCAGTAGGATACCTCCCCGTTCCAACATTCCAGCCTTACGAACGTGGAGGTAGCCAAGGGAATGAGAGTACAAAGTACATAAAAAAATAGTGCACAAACCGTATCATTTGTAAAAACCGACTCAAAGTGGGAACATACCAAAAACCGTCACAAAACATGAGAATAGGGAATCATATAAGTTTAAATATGATAAACATGAGTCAATACATGATACATAAGCATTAGAACAAGATTATGAAGCATAATGAATAAAAACATAGATCACCTCTCCAAAACAACGTTGTTTGGAAACCAACGAAAACAAGGGTCCACTTCAAACGGTCATAACTAGAGTTCTAGACATTAAAATGTAGAAATTCTAAATGGAGGTGATAGTTTATCCTCTTACGGTTCCAACGGGATGTTACAAGCCCAAAACAAGCAAGTAACGAAGGAGATATGATCATTTTACGAAAAGGGGTCAGTGCATGAAAACTGCAGTCGGCCGCGCATAACGCAGCCAGCGCCACCACGACGCAGCCTGCGTCCTACGACGCAGCCTGCGTCCCACGACGCAGCCAGCGTCTCACACGGGATTCAGGCACAATCAAATCCCAACAAGTTATCAACCAAAAATCCTCATTTATCATCACAAACCATCAATTCTCATATCAATTAACAACTAACAACAACCAACAACAACAACACAAGTCCTAAGCATACTAACCATAATCTAAATACGATTACTAGACTAGAAAACACATAAAACACGTAAATGTTATCGAGTAACCCTTCATCGTTACCTTTTCGCGTCTTTAATCGATTTCTAAACCTTCCTAGTCTCTACCTACATACAATTAGATAATAAAATATGAATATCATTCACCTTGAGAAAGACGGATAATTTAAAAAGCGAGAAAGACGGTAATATTATTACCAATACGGATAGAGGAAGATGAGAGGGGAAGAATAAGACGAACTTACGTGAATTTGAGCGAGAAATGAATGAGATATGACGATTATAAGCTTGGATCAAAAATGGAGGCAAGGTTTTGGTTTTCTTAAGGAAGAAGGAAATTTGAGTTGTGTGAATGAAAAATAGGTTAAAGGGAGGGAGTATATGTAGGGTCAGTAAGTGGAAAAGTCAAGAAAAAGTCAAAGTCGCCTTAAGACGGGATTCACATGGAATCTCGCAGAAATTGCAAATACGAACTCGGAAATTCTAAATTCGACTCGGAAAATTAAATTCTAAATTAAAACTAAATTTTGCTGAAAAGTGTCCGTAAAATATTTTTACTAGAAAAATAGGGTACATTTGCGGGTGTTACATAAACTCTTCCTCTACAAATTATTATCATGACTTTTTCACAAAAATATTAGCAGTAATATTGGCCTTCATTCTAGCACATGAAAAGGCATTTCTCAGAGCATCTTGGGTGCAACGATTTGGAGACTATCGATCTCGATATTTGTTCTTAGGCCATATTGCTAGGACCGCAGGTTGATTCTAATCTTTATGAATTTCGTTTATGACTCGCATTTCATATATTATAATTTTGTTATAGAATTGAGATCCGGTGAGAACCACTAAGATAATGATAACCGTGAGAACTCCGCCTTACAAAATTTATGTTTTAAAACTAACGAAATATTTGGATTCGGCGTAGAATATTATGGCTAGATAACATATTTATTGGCCGAAAATTTATAACCTACGGACGAAAATCGAGTCGAAATAGATTTTACTCTTTTTAATGCACTTAGTAATCAATTTCATGTATCTTCATGCATCTAATACTCATTTTCATGCATCTAGAGCTAGTTATTTTCATGCACCTAATAACTGTTTTCATGCATGTAACAATTTTCATGCACCTAGTGCTCGTTTTCATGCATTAAGAGTAGTTTTAGTTTACCTAATTGAATTTATGTACATTAAACACATATTTTTTAATATAATCAATAAATTTTGTTTACTTATTGCAAATATTTTGATTGAATAAACTATACTAATTATAAATGATCCATCAAAACTTTCGAAACAAGATTTGGTGAAGATTTCGTGAGAGTTCTCACGGTTCTCATTATGTTAGTGGTTCTCACCGGATCTTGACCCTTTCGTTATAATCCTTAAATTTCATGTTGAAATATACCGATATTTCCCACATGAACATCAAAGGGATTATTGGATTAAGAGGCTTGAAGCAGTCCGACTTGTCAACCAAGCGTCGTCGTCATCATCGTCGTCTGGCTACCCTCCTCCGCCTGATACTCGTAGGTTGGATGCCGCAAGAGATATGTTGAGCTGTACCCATCCTATTTTATCTCCACATGCAAGACGTGTACTTACATGCATTGAATCTGTTATTTCAAAATACGAGGTTAATGATCCGGAAGTCATCAGTATTATCAATATTGTTCCGGATTGTTGGTGGCAAAGTGAGAAAAACTTTTTACTCTTAACCGGAATTGTTCCGGTTGATTTAAAATCTTTATTTATTTTATGTCGGATGAATTTAATGTACTGTAATATAAAATCAGGGTTATTCCTAATAAAATAATCAATGATAATGAATGTTGTTTAAAGTGTTTGAATTGATATGATTAATTCCGTTGACGTTCAATCTTTTGATGTTTGATCAATAGCGAAAATAATTTGATATTACATAAAATAAAAAAGACCTTGCTTTATTGATAAAAAAACACAATACAGTACAATGAATTTAATCTGGTCAGTATCGGGTCATCAAGTTATATACTAGATAGAACTAAAACGCAAACATTAATATGATATATATATATATATATATATATATATATATATATTAAATAATAAGTTCATTACACATATCATACGGCGCCACACATAAACGGCGCCAAATTAAAACAACCAAACAACAATATCAAGCTGCTCAGCCTTTACTAGAGCATATATGCATCAATAACCGTCCTTTTTCATACTGCTCTCCCTGTGTACTTGAACGAAGTCGACCCCATTATTTAATTTGGGAAACGGTGTTAGTTATGCATGTGGGGTAGAGCGACCCATTTACATATATAGCTAGATATGGCTCAGGCTGGTGGTCTGTGGTCTCAATCCAATCATTTCGCCCAAATCCAATCATTTCGCCGGGCCGTGATCTCAATCCAATCATTTCGCCCAAATTCAGTGGATGTGGCGTTGCCTTAGCTTGTGTCTATATATACATCCAGTCAAACAACGACGTATCAATCTAAACAAGAAATCACTTTCATTTTGATCGAAATTAAGTTGTATAATTATCGGGTCACTGATATTAAATCGGGTCGATCGTATATATATCGGGTTACAAGAGGTCGACGTCGATCGGGTCGGGTCGTTTCAAGTTCATGCATGCATCATATGATCGATCATATCGTATATCGATCAGGTCACTTATACAATACAGCTCGGGTCGTTTATATATATATCGATAATTGGTTACAGGCCGTCATCGGGTCGGGTCGAGTCGGTTTTGCTCGGGTTCGGGTCGGGTCAGATCGAGTTGCGCCAGCTAGCTCTGAACATGCACATATATATATTAGAGCAAGCTACGTACGTAGACTTGGCAAAACCAACCCGACCCAAATAACCCAAATTGTAGAATCTGGATATGATCCGAAACCCGAAATAACCTGGCTCGACCCGAACTCGACCCGCGTGTTCGTTTAGAACGGTAACTCATTCGAGTCAAATTAAAATAACCCAACCCGAAATCACCTGATCTGAAACCATATGATGACCCTTAACTACCCGACCCATAAGCGATCGACCCGAAGTAGCGGATGGCCCGATCCGTAACCACGTGAACAGAAAATGACCCGATTTAAATGACCCAAAGTTTTCGAATCTAGCTTAATAGTTATTTTGAAGTCACGCATACTAATATATATTATTATACTTTGTATTACATTAGTTTGATCTAAAAGTGATCCGACCCGAAAATGATACTTAATAATTACTCGGATAATAAATTAAGATTTCTATCGAATTAAATTAAATGAACGAAAGAGAAAAAATAAGCATTTCCGAAATAACCCGACCTAATTAGGTCGGGTTATTTCAGGAATGCTCATTTTTTCTCTTTCGTTCATTTAATTTAATTCGATAGAAATCTTTATTTTCGGGTCGGATCAGTTTTAGGTTAGTGATTAAAACCAATACCTGAAACTGATCCGACCCGAAAATGACCCAATTCGAGAATCACTTGATCCAAAAACGGCCTGACTCGATATATAACCTCATCCGCTTGACCCGGAAATGATCGACGACCCACCCAACATTCTCGAAACAGACCCAAAACCCGAAAAGGCCCTCCCTGACCCAAACTAACCCGATAAAGTTACAAACCCGAATATAACCCGATCGGAATCTGACCCAAACCCGATCCGATTTACCCGTTTTCCAACTGGTGATCTTGAAGAGGAAGCAAAGAAGCGAAGCAGGTCGACCAGAGTCCGAAAGCGAAGAGAATGGTTTAATATAATAAGAAGGCGCAGACGCCTAAGGTTTCCACTTAGAATCTTGACATCTAGCAGTAAATCCTTAGTGGACAGGCCTAGACGACTCTCTAACTCAACTAAAAAGCAAACTGCGATCTCTTATCGAAGTCGTATTCGAAATCCACGAAGCACCTCTTTTTATTACGAAAACGGGAGAAGTTCAGAACTCAGTTGACTGCTTCTATAGATAAGGCGGAGCGTCCTTGGCTAAGTCTTGAACCTTCACGCTGACCCTTCTCTTTTTCAATAGCAAAAGTGGTTCTCTTTGCCCCTTCAGTAGAAAAGACAATAAATAATTTATTTTTCTTCCTTTCGGTTCCTCATCTGCGCTCGTCAAGCCAACTTTCCTCTTTGGTTATGGAGGTAAAACCGCAGTTGAAGCGGACATTTTGAAATAACAGCATCAAAGATATATTTATATATATACACGGTAAAGCTTATCCCAAACTGCGTTCTGGAAAAGTGGCCTACTTGAAAGAAAGGGCGGGCACTCTTGTGTTTTAACCTCACTATACTGTGAATAGTTGTGGGGCACTGTGTACTTACAATTTCTATGAGAAGCAAGCGAATGGGGCCAGTGCGTGGCGAACGGAACGCTTCATCAAGTCATTTCTCGCCTCAACCCCCTAAATAATACGAAGAAAGGTCCTTTTTAGGGGTAATTGGTTCGCACCTGACTCTGATAGCCCTGTAGATCCCTTTATTTGAGCTTTGGAACTAGTGGGAGCTTTTCTGTCGCTAGAGCGCTTTCCCGGTGCAGGGAGCCTCAACGAGGAAGGTGCTAGTGGTTTATCATTGGGTCAATAACCCTTTACGGTTCCTCTTTTTGTGCTACTCCTACTCCTAGGGCGCGAAAAGGATAAGAAAAGACAAAGCCTTCTCTTGCTTTCCCCACCTGTTGCTTCTAAAGACTGCCCTTTCTCGGCTGGATCTTGGCCCAACCTACTATAAGGATCCCGTATCCAGCAACCCAACTTATACAAAGAAAAACAGATGTTTTCCCTTTACTAGTAGAGGGGTCCCGTGGTTCCTATGCCGCCGCGTTTCCCGATCCTTTTCTGTTAGTGCTTTGACCCAAAGTGATAGATTCTAGCTAGTTCAGTGGATAAGATGGATGCGCTCCAGCTCACTCAAGAATGGGACGGCAGTGGTCCGCAGTGGTCCGCGGCAAGCTCGTTCTGATTTTGGACGCAGTACATTGGAATCCTGAAGCCCCACAACGAACGCTACCGCGCGTCCGCCTGCTGTTCGGTAAGGCACCACCCTGTTGTGCCAGCAGCCAACTCCGGCGTGTCAGCTTAGTTATCCTCATCAAACTACATACTTGATGTCTAGCTTTTCAACTACATACTCCCCAGATCGATGAAGAACAAAGAAGTCAGTAGATTCTTCTTAAGAACCGGAGGCGAAGCGCTATGCCGGGGCGGGGGGACGAGAAAAGAAAGGGCTCCGAAGAGATAAATTTAGGTTCCCAATGCTTCTCCACGCCCAACGAGATGCGTCAACCTCGGGATGCTTTACTCCTAACCCCACATGGTTCCGAGACGGAGCTCAACCTGAGTCTCGGTTAAGAACGACAATGATCTACGTTTCACACGGCGCACGATTCCATGGATAGTTTTATTCGATATCGTGATGGAGGACATAGCTTACGATCATCGGCTTTGATCATGCCACTAGGCCTTTTATTAAGACATTGCACAATGATCCGAACACTTTGTCGCATCTCTTCGATACGGATACAGTAACGATTATAGCAATATCCTCTGGTGCCTACTGGTATGTCAAAATCCAATTGGGGATAAACATCGTAAGGTGCTGCTCTTCGCAAATCCCAGCATACCCCTGGTTGGGATGGGTAGACCCACCACTTCACTTTCCCTTAGGCCCGAGCCAAGTCAGTGGGGGACCCTGTGGGGCTCCTTCCCCCCCAAAAAAAACAAATTGTACTTGAGAGTTTCCCTTCATACGGCTCGAATCATTCTCAGATGCCCCGAGAGGGCATCCTTTCCTTTTTTGTTGGGTTGGTTCACGCACGCGAAAACGAGCAATGGCCGCAACAGCGGAAAACTATGACCAATAGAGTAAGACACTTAACTACATCCGCACGCAAAAGGAAAACATTTGGTTCTGGTTGAGGCTTTCTTTCTCCTGCCTTACTAAAAAGGGGGCGCAGAGGACGTTCGCGGAGAGCATGCCTTCCGTACCACCACAAGAATGGTCGTTCTTGGGTGAATACCACTCCTAAATATAAGGGAGAAGGGGGCCGGGCTTATCATAGCAAAAGGGTTGTAAAAAGAGAACCCGACCACTTATTTCATTCGACGTTCCGGGGTAAGGTCCGCCCGATTATACCAACTTTTTGATAACAAGAAGGCGAGCTGATCTGCTTTGATCAAGGAAAAAGCCCACTCAGCCACCAACTCGATGCAGGTCACGTGACCTACAGCCCAGCCTTCGCTTTTTGAGGTTTCCTTTACCCACATCTCTATGTGCCCGCAGCACTTCCATATGGAGAAACATAGGCTTACCATGTTCCATCAATAGCACTTAACCTATGCCAATTTTGGCGGACTGTGCTCCACCCCCGTGAACTCATGCGGTTTTGACGTGCCTAGAGGCCTGAGGCGAATCCGTTCACGGTCCGTAGGACCAACACCATTCGAAGGTGGCTGGCCCGCGCCACCTAGAACAGTCATGTTTGACTGGGCTTCAACACATTCGCTCACTTACGCTGTCCCCCCTCAGCTCACCCTAGCCCCGGGCCTTCTTCTAACGTAAGCTCCAAGGCTTCACACCAAGTTTTCACTAACATAATATGCATGCTTTTGTAGGGTCGGGCAGAACCGTTGTTGCCTGACGAGAACTTCCCTCATATTGTTATCAATGTCTTCATGTCGCACGACCTCTTAACATTACACCACTGAATCCCCAATCCTTTGCTTGCTGTGCAGTGATAGTACCAATATCCACCAATCGTTGTTTCCAGATACGGTTGCCGGTTGACATCTCTTCTAATTCGTCGATACGAGAAGCAAATTGTTGTGTGGAGGAATCAATATCTCGACATAAGCTAAGAGGCAGATCTTGTGCCACTCCACCTGGTCGTATGAAACTGGCATGCATCCTGGCTCCCGAGACTCTTTCATGGAATTCCAACAATTTCTCTCGCTCCTCAAAAGCCTACAGGAACGGAGTTAATGCTCCCACATCCATAGCATGAGTAGTTAAAGCAAGTGAATGATTTAAAATTCGAGTTATTTCACGGAATAGCACTCGTATAAATTGAGCTCGTAATGGTACCTCGCAATTCAAAAGTCTCTCTACGGCTGAAGAATGAGCGTGTTCTTGGGCCATAATAGAAACATAGATAGGGTCAACGACGGAACGAAGAACTCACCCTAGATACAGCTTTTTCGTACACGTTCACTTGCATCACATACACAAGTGCTCTCTGAATCGTGCAATAAGGTCACCCATAACACGGCTCTCCTACTTGAGTTACCTTAGCCCCATGCCATGCTATTCAATGATATTGGAAAAATGACAGCATAACCTAACAACTAGTATTGCAAGCTGGTCTCCCTTTAATTGGGGGAGGTTGACGTCTAGTCAATAGGAGCCCTACTTTCTTTTCGAAAAAAAAAAATGAAATCACTATCTAAGTAAAGCTTTGTCTGTAATTTCTCTGACCCCGAGGGAGCGTCTTTATGAGCTCGCCATTTCCCAGTCTCTCGCTCTGCTCAAGTAAGTGTGCGACTCCATATAAGGACCTCCTTCCCTTCTGCCCACTCTCCGTTCACACGGTTCTCAAAGCAGAGGAGGAAGGGTGAGCATGAGGTACCACGAGCCCTCTGCACCACACATCTATCCAGAAGCAAGTGTAGTTCACCGGTTTCACCGAATGCTCTTATCTCTTGGCAAAGATCGTGTGAGTGTGCAGTTATGCTTTGGATGCTTCGCCATAGAATAGATCAACTCAGTTCCCCTTTTTTTCTGGTGCACTCGCTTTATATCTCCGACACACAAGGAAAGACGCGGAGGGGAAGAAAGCAGCCCTAGCCTCTGTCCGGCCGATCATTCCGCTGGCATCTCGCATTCACGCCCTCGTTTGACTGCCGCTCGGGGTTTTAGTTGTAGATACGTTAGTCTTAGTGGGTCGTTGGCTCCACCTGTTATGTGCTTCTACGACATGCTGTTGTCGTCGCCATATTATATATATATACGTACCTCGCTAATTAAACGTAACTTATGCCTATAATAACTATATATATATAATATATATGTACAAATCTTTAAATAACATAACAATTTTGATGTACTATACCTATATATATATTATAAAATTAAATAAATAAACTAATTTAAAGCAGAGTTAAATAAATTAAATGTAATTTATTTATTTTCGTGCCTCAAAATTAAATACCGCGCGTGCGTATCTGAAAAATTAAAAATAACACACAATCTATAACAACGGTTCTTTATAATACTACCGTTGTTATTACTTTCAACAACGGGTTATACTAAATAAACCGTTGTCATTGTGTTTATTAGACTTTTCAATTTGGCGTATTTTGGTGAAAATATATAACAACGGGTATACTTTAACCGTTGTCACTCTATCACAACAGTTTTTTTAGTATAACCGTTGTCAATAGTTTCCCTTAACAAAAAATAATTTACAATCCTATAGAGTAAATTAAACACACAAATAATATACAATCCCATTATCATCATCATCATCCTCATCGTTCTCTTTATTATCATCCTGCTCGTTATCTTTATCATCATCCTGTTCATTCTCATTATCATCATCAGGTAATTTTTGTGTTTCGTCTTTAGGTTTTAATATTGAAGTTCATCTTTTTGTTTTTCATCTCTTTGTTTTTCGAGTCTTTGTTCTCTTGATCGTTCTCTTTATCATCCAGTTTCGTTCCTTTTTAAGGTTTTAGAGTTTTAGAATCTCTGCATGACTCTTTATTTGTTCAGTTACTATTTCATTCCTTTTAAGGTCTTAGGGTTTTAGAATCTCTGCATGCATGACTCTGTTCAGTTACTATTTCATTTCTTTTGAAGGTTTTAGGGTTTTAGGATTATCATTGGTTAAAAACGGAAAAGAAAAGAAAACAATGATAAGGGGGATAAGCCTGGTGAGTGGGGTGCTTCGCAATGTCGTGCAGCCCTTGCAGCTATAGCGGCAAAACAGACGCTTAGTATAAAATGGAGTGTGAAAGGTGTTCCTACTGGTCCAAATGCTGGCCATTTATCCACTTGGATTGGAGTTACAACCAGACAGTTTGCGCCTATTGATTTAGATAATTTCAGGAATCTAAACCCTGTATTGCAGAATTTACTCTTGGTTCGTATACAGGTATGATAATTTCTTTAGCTAAACAACATTTTATTTTGCAGAAGTTACTCTTGGTTCGTATAAAGGTATGATATTAGACACCCGCTTATTAGTATATATATAACATGTAATTGAATGCTATGATGATGCAGGAAGCCTTCAATATTCCCGACTGCCATGATTAGTATCTATTAAATAAGGCAGGGGCAGCCTTAAGGCAATGGAGGTGTGACCTTGCCAATTTACACTTGTATGTCGACAAGGAGACAAAGGAGATGCATAAGAGCCCACCGATAAAGAAGTACCCCATCATCACTCAGCAACAATGGGATAATTGTAAGGCGAAACGAGCTAGTGAAAAGTTTCAGGTTAAGTATCCATGTCATATGTTAACATTTTTCTGCTGTTATTTTGAGCAATTTCTAAAACTCTACTTAAGGTAGCGTTTGTGCAGCATAATGATAGGGGTCTCTTATGTTTTGAGGGATTCAAACTTGACACAAACAACCTAAGGGGCTGTTTAGAATCAGAGAAGCAACACCTCAAACAATGATTGATTTTTGAACAAACAATCTAACTTGAGGCTCTTTTTTGTGATGATTTTCTTTGGTTTTTGACAAGATGAAAACAGGTGAAATAAAAGGATATGAACTTTGGTCTAAATTCCACAGCTTAACACAGGAATTTTAACTAGAGAACTAAAGGTGAATCTGAAAGAGAGCTACCACATCCAAGCACAGGTAGTTTCTTACAGAATTCGAACAACAAGGATCATTTAACCACAGCCTAGCACAGGAAGAATAATACTTGCCAACAGGTGACTAATCAACACTCACAGCCAAGCACAGAGATGTTATTAGGCCCGACTTAAATTACTACAGCAATGCACAAGTTATTAAGATTTAAATTTGAGAGGAATCTCATCTTTTTTCATTCATCATAATCTGATTTTCTTAGGTTACAAGCATGGCTTATATAGGCCAATGAAATACACATCTAATGATCTAAATGCATCTCCTAAAGTGCAAGAATTCGTGGCCCTTGATGCTTATACAAAGCAGAAAACTGACTAAGTAACAAAAGCATAAAGCATAAAGTAATAAAGCTGTCCTTGTTTGTTTTTTAGCTTCTTTGTCAATTCTGAGGGTGAGACCTTGGGATATGTTCTTGGCTGCTTCCATGCCTTGAGGACAAGGTGTTAGGATGCCTTTAAAGACAACCCATAAAGCTGTCTAACCATTAAGAGCAAAGACACCAGCCTTGGGACAAATGGGTGCTGACTTGCTGTCACCTGGACCCATGTGGCTTGGACTTGTCTTCATCCTGCATTTTATCCTTAATTAGAAGAAGTGATCCGAGGCAAACTTCTTCCTTAGGCTCTTAAGTAGTAGGATTAGGGCTTGGGACTCTTGAACATGTAACCAATGCATTTGGAATGGCACAAAAGGGGATCTTGCTGAAAATAGGTGCCCAAAACAGCTTCAAGAGCAATCCTGAAATCAGACATGTCTTGCAGACCTCATAAGTCTTAGCCCAGGATGGATCTTGATACTCATGATATCTCATTTTGAAGATATGGATGTTAGCTGCCATGTCAAAAAAGAATCAACCCCAAATGATGTATGGAACTCTAGATACAGAGGTTTGAGTACTAGCAGGTCACTTGACAACTGTGCAGCAGCATTCCAGAATTCATAGGCATCTTGCAGATGCTCTCATTTTCTGCACAGATAGAATTAGGAGACCCAATAGTATCCAAATTGAATCTATATGAGTTAGCTTCCTTATGCATTTGGAATCATGCAAAACCAGTTCCTGAAACTTCAGTTATAAGCCTTTTTGTAAGTGCAGGTCAGAAGTGAATGTTCACCAGTCTTCCTGTGCAGCAGCATGAACTTTGAAAAATCATATCTCCCAGCTCAGATGGATGAAAAATGCCCATGATGATTTCAATGAAATCTAGAGGTATTATCTTTCACCTCCAAAAGGAATCAACCCTATAGGTGCCCTAGATCTCCAGATAATTGGGTTTGAGTGACAACAGGTCAATTCTGAATATCCTGCAATTTTCCTGTATATCAGCATGAACGTCAAAAAATCATATCTCATAGCTCAGGTTGAATAAAAATGCCCAACATATGTCAAATAAAAGATAATGGAGTTATCTTTCATATCCAAAAAGAATCATCCTAAAATGTTGCCCAAATCTTGAGTTATGCAATTTTGAGTAGTGACAGCCTGTTCTGAAGTTCAGCATATGGAGCATGATTCAGCCCTATCTTGCAGATGCCATAACTTCTGCCTCAGGATGAACTAAGGAGCCATTTAGGTATCAAAAGAAATCTAAAGGAGTTAGCTTTTCTATCCAAAAGGAATCAGCCTCAAAAAGTTAATAAATCTTGAATTATTCAAACTTTAGTGCTGACAGGTCATTTCAAGAAACTCAATAGCATTCCTGCATGACAGTCTTTGAAGGTCTCCACTGAAAAATATAATGGATGGAACTTGATAATTCCAATTCCATATGAAAGAGGACTATTTCAAGGATCCAACCATATAAAGAACTAAACTTCCCACCATGTAGAACTCAAGATATGAGTCATTGAAGTTGACCCAATTCTGATGATATTCTGGGATCAGTTCAGGTTTCCTGAAGTTGAATGCTAAGCTTGTTTTCCCTGAACTTGGCTCATTTTGTTCTTGGATTGCATCCAATTGTCTCATGGCTTTAGACAGTCCCATGGAATGTTCTTTTGGCATGTAAAATGAAGGACCCTTACCCCTAGCTCCTGCTACAGTTTGGCAACACTAATTGATAAGTGATATTTTGTACTAATTTATCCCCCATTTTAGCTCGAATTCTATACGATTTATGCACTTTGTTAAGTGATTAACGACTTAATATTGTTATTCTAGTTGTTTTGCGTGTTTTGTCTCGTTTTATAGGAAATGAAGGAGTTTTGCTATATTTTCTTACTTTATGGAGTAAGGGCACTAGAATACGAGTTTATGAGGAACCCATGATAGCAATTTCACGACTTGACTACGATTCCGCTACATCCTTCCTTAAGTGGACTCATTTTGGACTTTGACTTTGTTTCTCAAAGGAAAACATCAACCCAAGTCAAAGGAAGATTAGCCCAGGCCCAATTACGTGTTACATTGACCAAGACCAAGGCATAGGATTCCGTACCCAAAGACGAAATTGGAAGAGACGGAAAAATCCATCCGGGTTACATACCCGATCGGATTACCACATACCCGATCGGGTATGTTTGTTGATGGACGTCTCTTGGCTCTTCTTCTACCAAGCTTTAATGGAGTGTTTTAAGGCTTTGTCTAGGGTATTAATTTGGACGAAATGCAGCAGCCAAGCAGCCCTATAAAAGCCAAGGATCATCTCAACATTTGACACAACATAATTCATACAATTTAGCATACAATTTAGAATAATACAACACATTTACATACAAGTTTTAGATTATAGTTTATGCAATTTTAAGTACTTCTCTAGTGTTTTTGTAAGCTTTTGTTATTGGGTTGGATATTTGTTCTTTGCTTTCTTTCTTACATAATTTGCATTCCAATCTCGTTAATTTTCTATCCTTTACTTATGCAATTTTCATCATCATGAACTTTAATCTAATTAGTCTTGTTAGGAAATCTATCTAAAAGTAATCTAGTCAAAACCAAAATATCGTTTAATATGTCATATTGTATTTTGCCTAATCATATAATCATGAAATTCATCATTAGAATCATTACTAGTATAATCACCTTGATCATTATAGCACTTTTATTTCGTAGTTTAGTTTTGCTTATCATTTTCCTCTTAATTTATTTAATCACATAGAGTAATTCTAATATTGTAAGATTATCATTGTGTAAATACAATAAATAGAATTGAAATATTGAAATGATTTACTAGTTAAAATGAATTAAAAGAAGAATCGATACCAATAGAACCACCTAGTTTGTTTCTTCCTTTGGTCGTGTCAAATTCTATAACTTTGTTTAGTGGCCATGAACAATTGTTTGTATTAGTCAATTTCCGTCTTAGAAACGAGAGTTGGGATGGGAATTAGGACTACCAATAGGGGTTTAGTGACCTAACCAGGCTGAGAGGACGTCAGGACCCATTAAAAAGTCGGTACAAATCCGAGAGGAATATACCGCTACAAGGCTTAGACAATCGTAGTAATTCTAATGTTGGTATCAATAAAGCTTTTAAATTTTTTTACATGAATTTCTCTTTCACTATATTAATTTGATTAGATAGTTTATTTTACCGTTTTAGATAGTTTATTTTATTGTTGTTTAGTTAGTTTACTTTACCGTCGTTTTATTATCGTTCTTAGATAGTTTACTTTACTGTCATTTTATTAGTTTAGTTAGGTAGCCTTTCAATACTTGTCATTTTAATTATCGTCAATTATATTAGATTTATTTTATTGCAATTTACATACTTGTCATTTAAATATCGTCATTTACATACTTGTCATTTTATTTTATGTTAGTAGTTTAGACAACCACCTCAAATGACTCGAACTTAAATGAAAATCACTCCATAGCAATTCATAGTTAACACGTACTCCCTGAGAATCGATCCCTACTTCCCTAATTACATTCCTTATGTTGTTAGCCTAAGTGTGGGTAATTATTTTTGTATCGGGCTCGCGACAAGCACGATTAAATTTTGGCGCCGTTGCCGGGCAGCACGGTTTTGTTTATCTATGAATTGTTGATTTTTGTTTTAAAAAAAAAATTCTACCATTTTTAGGTGCAACCGTACCTAAATCGTTACTTACTTTCCTTTTTGTGTTTTTCTTGTAGGTTGACAAAAATGGTGCTAACAAAGGAAGATCCAAGGTACCGGGTTTTTGAACTTGCTAGTGGGATCCTAAGGGTCCATATGACTTTGATTGCTCTCATTGAGGGTAACCAGTTCAATGGCGAGCCAAACGAAAACCCAGCCCACCACATCCAAACCTTTTGTGAGTTATGCCAAACTTTTAGGAGGGAAGGAATCACCCAAAGCCAAATTTACGAAGCTCTCTTTCCTTTATCACTAAAGAGAGAAGCCAAATGGTGGTTCACCCGTCGCTTAAAGGATGCCACAAAACCAATGGAGTGGGAAGAGATCGTTATCGCTTTTCACCGTAGGTTTAAACCTCATTCCGCCATGTCAAACCTATCAATTAATTCACAAAAAGAAAGTGGGGAAGGTTCCCAAACTAATGGGGGAGAGCGAAAGAAAAGCCGAGTGGAAACCTCAAATGATGTTGACACTACCATTTCCTTAGCCTGTCCCGTTCCATCAAAAGAAACCACCCCAAAATGTACTTTATATCGCCCAAAAGTTTTAACCCCATTTACCTCACTAACAACCCCTTGTGAACTTTGTGGAGGAATAGGGCATGTACCTCAAAGATGTGGGAACAAACTCACACCAATAAACCCCTTTCACCCACAAGTTTATCAAGCCCAATCTACTAATACACCACATACCATTCAATCCTCACCTTTTCAAAACGGTCATGTAGATGCCAAGTTGAGGGAAGTAAGCCAAGCCCAACATAACATGTGTTCATACTTCTTTTCTGCCTTAGGCTCACTCGAATCAACCATCATGTCCATTCAAAAGAGAGTAGAAGAGTTGACCATGTCGAGTTCTAGCCAAACCTCCCAAGAGAGTGAAGAACCATTGATAGTCACAATCGACAAGATTGGTGACAAACCTTTTGAAAATCCTTTTGGGAAGGGTGAGAGCTCAACCGAGGACAAAGAATTGAGAGGATGAGCATTGGAGATGGCGACCTCGACGCTTTCAAAGCTTCGGAAGTGTATTGGAATTAAATTGCCATGGGTGTTGGCAAAGGTAAATGAGAAAAATTCAAGGACGAGATCAAGCTATAAAGAGCTCATATCCCTTCACAAGACTTAAGGAGGGATAGAAACTTAAAGTCTAGCATGACTTAAAAATGCGCTTGTCGGGAGGCAACCCGTCTTTCTCTTTACTTTTTCTTTATGAATTCTTTATTCCACTTATTAGACAATGATTTGGACTATTTTATTTGGACAATATTTTTGGATTTTAAGTTGTAATAGTTGGGAACAATTTTTGTTTTACTTGTTATTATTTTTAGAAATGCATGCTTAGTTGATAGTTTTTCGTACTTGGAATTGGAGGACCTATTGAGACGAGAAGGAGCCATCCTTGGCCCATGTTGCCAAGATTATTAAGGTTAGTAAGTATGTTCAAGGACATAGCCAAAAGATAAGGGCAAGTAGCAAAGAAAAAAGAAATAGAATCCGGACCAGCAGACTTCCCCGATCGGATTCGTGACTACCCGATCGGGTAAGTTGTCTGATTCGAGTTTTGTTCTATTTTCTTCTATAAAGCCAACTTGCTACCCTTTGCTTACTGCCATATACCCGTGTTCTTCAACTTCAAGCTCAAAATTTCTCAAAAACCTCCATTTCTTAGTCTTTTCTTACAAAATTTGTCACTATAGTTCATCCAAGGCAACATCTAAGCATTATCAAGTAAGTTAATTCTACTTTAGTTACTTCAATCTCTCTATTTTTCAGAAATCCAACATGAACAAACCCTAACCCAAATTTGGGGGTTATTGATTTTACTTGAAAAACTTGTTTAAATTGGATTTCTAATGCTTCTTACATGTTATAGAGTGAATGTTAGTGATTAATTAGTAAGCTTACTATGATTTGAATGCTCATATGCCAATTAGAATACTCATCTCTACTTTATGCTAAAAACCTCATGCTTAATGGTAGTATAATGCTTGAATCCATGATTTATACTATGAACTCATGCTCTTATTGTGTTAATTTAGCATTAGTACCTTTAAGTAGTGCCCAAAGCTCAAGATTCAAGTGTAATGTTGCTCAAAATCTTAGTGAAATATTGTTATGCTTAAGAACATCAATTTGTGCTCAAAGGTAGCATGATAATTTTCACTTATGAAATTATGCTTGAATTTGTGCTTACAAGCCTAGTATTCTAACACTTATGCTATCAATTTGTGTTTATAATGAAGTGTTCTAATACTAGTTTCTTGTAGCAAATGGCACCTACAATAAGGAGATCAAAGAGGGCAAGAACCTCCAACCAAGGAGAAAGTAGTAGAGCCCATGAAGAGGACATAGAAATGTTAGAAGCCGATGATCAAACCGGGAGTCAAGAAGGACAAGGTGATATGCATGATCCCGACTTTCTGGATGTAGAGTTTAGTTCAAACAAGCAATGGCAAAAATGGTTTATCATCAAGAGCAAGGGTATGAGAGCTACCAAATTCCTTGATGTTTCTTCTTTAAGACACATGAAGCTTTATGAGCATGTCAAGGTGTTATTTAGGGGTCTAGGAGTGACTGCTAGTATGAACTTTAGTTATAAGACCTACCCTCAATTAACCCTTGAATTCTTGAGCTCATTTGAGTTGCATAGGTCTAGGAATAGAGGCTCTATCCCTCAAGTCCGATTCCGACTGTTTATCGATGACTATAGTATGGACTTAGGGACCTTTGCCGGCCAATTCGGTCTCACCTTTGAGGATACTGTTACCTCACCTCCCAAAAGCTTTGATATTAGCCAGGTTTGGAGCGCCATTTCTACTTACCCTGTCTCTCGTTGGGACCATGTCCCACACCAACACATCCATCATCCCGCCATTAGAATCTGGCAAAGATTCATGGGATGGACCTTCTTGGGCCGTGCTGAGCCTCATTTGGTGAGACGGGTAGAGTTAGATATTTTAGGAGGGTTCTTGAATGTGAATGGTGAAGAACCATGGTCGATTAGCATTCCTTACTATTTTGCTGTTCAGTTGACTAAAGCTACTAATCCAAAGAACACTGGCATTGTTTATGGAGGCCTTATCACTCACCTTGATATGCGAGTTTGTGGTTTTAACCAAGCCACCACTGACCTCCAGGCATTGACTACACCTCCCACCGAGATGGGAAATGGGTTGGATTATGATTATTTTGTGCAGCTTAATTGGTTTCGTGTCTCTCACCCCTCTATGATCTGGAGGATAGCTGGCCGTGACTCGCTCAAGTTGACCGCTGAGGCGAGCCAGATTCCATTAGTTAGGCAGCGTCCTCGACTTCAGGAGGATGAGGCCATCTTACCCCGTCTACTTATTTTCTTCCTGTTGGGGATATTACCCCCGATGACCCCCCTGTTCATATTAGATCCCGCCGCCCTGAGGTAGGATCATCCTCTCAGTCGACCCATGCTACGAGCGACGTGACTGCCATGTTTCAAGCCTTGACCTTGTCCATTAATAGAATCCAGTCCGACCAGCAGCTTGCTTTGCACCCCATTTATGATCACTTTGCGAGGCAAGGTGTGATTAGACCTGAGGGCCCCCACCCGTCTTTCTATACTTGGCCCGAAGGGGGGTATGGTACTTCTTATGATGCAGGTGTGCAGCAGACCGGACCTGATTATTGTGGTACTGACTATGGCGTCGAGAGTTTTGGAGGATATGGAGGTGATTTTAGTGGTCACCAAGTAGATGAGTACCAGTCCTTATGAGCCAGCAACCCTACAGGGATCGTTGCTTCTAGTAGTAGTTATTATTCTGCAGATGATACCTACCACACAGATGCTTCTGGATCCACATCCGAGCCGCCTCCTTCAGAGAGGAGAGGCCGTAGCTAGTGGTTTTGAGATGAGATGATAACTAGCTCCCCCTGTTTATACTAGCTTGGGGGAGGCTAGACATTTTGTAAGCTTTTCTTTGTTTCTTTTAATTTTAGCAATTTTAGTTTTCTTTTTAGCCCCTTTTCCCATTAGAATTTCATCTTGTTTCTCTGTTCTATGTGCTACCAACCGTTTCTCGGTTTGCTTCTATTATAATTGCATGCACATTGAGGACAATGTCAAGTTTTAGCTTGGGGGAGGATTTGCATTTAGGACTTACTGCATTTAGGATTGCATTTAGATTTTTAGTTTTTTTCATTAGTTTATTTTCTTCTAATTTTCTTAGTTTATTTTTAGTTTTTATTGAAAAAAAAGAAAAAAAATCGAAAAATCAAAAAACACAAAAAGAAAAGATCATTTCCATCTTACATTTCTCAATTTATAGTTTTTATAAGCTGATGTTTCATTATGTTATGAGGAATTGTGCATTCATGGGGATGTCTTGTACACAATAGGTAGAAAGTTGCATTTGGACTTAATTAAGCTTGATCTTGACTTTGGCAAGCTACTCATATTGTAAGGTAGAACCTCCAGTGGTCGGTACATCTGAAACCGATCCCAGTTTAGGAGTGAGTAGTTTCTCCTTATAGTCTGTGTCACATCAAAACGCATAAGTATGGTTTTTATTCCATTTTCTATAAGTATTACTATCATTATCTACATTTTGAGGCCATTTACTCTTGTTCACATTTCGCAAAAACACCCTTCTTTCTAGCTACATTATATTATTGCCTACCCTTGTTGAGCTAGTAATTGACTACATGTGTAGGGGTGTTATGTGCTTTTGCGATATTCTGATAATGCCACCATTTGGTATGAACCTGCTGTCTCGGGATTGCTGATTCCCGTGTTTTTCGGTGGAAGAAAAAGAAAAAGGAAAAAGAAAAAAAGAGCTTTTAAAAAATGAAAAAGAAAAATTGAAAGCTCAAAAGAGAAAAAAAAAAAAAGAAAAAAAAGAGGAAAAAAAGAGAAAAAACGCTTCCATGAAAAGAAAAGAGAGAAAAATTATGGGAAGTTGTAACTTGATTTGTCATGACTAATAAGCCAATATGCTGCTTTTGGCTTTGACTATTGTTTATGGAAATTGGTATGATCTGGATTGAGTATCAACTACACATTTCGTTATTGCTAGCTTGACTTAAAGCCCCACATGACCAAAATCGTTTGTCCACTTTTTACCCAAATTTCCCAAACCTCTTCTCTATTTCTCTTGGCTTCTTGCATTACATTTTGATCATGATTAGTCTCACTTAATGATTTTGGATTGTCTACCATACTAGACTGCGGGCACATTCATATAAGTTGTAGATAGGAGAGTGTCACTTCAAATTTGAACCAATATTTCCTATTTCACAAAAATTTGAGTGAAGAGTGTATCGGAAGAGTCCATAGTCAATAAGATCATGCAAAAGCTGAAAAAGTCCAAAGAATATTTTCTATGCTTCGCCGTTATGTAAATCTCAACCATGATTCGCACTTTCCTTTGCCCTTGTTGTTACGGGTTTATGATACATCTACTTGTAAGAGCTTATTTTTGAGATTTGGATGATAGTCTGATCATTGTTTGCTACCCTTGTCCTGGTTATGATTGTTATGTTTGCTTGAGGACAAGAAAGGTTTAGCTTGGGGGAGTTTGATAAGTGATATTTTGTAGTAATTTATCCCCCGTTTTAGCTCAATTTCTATACGATTTATGCACTTTGTTAAGTGATTAACGAGCTAATATTGCTATTCTAGTTGTTTTGCGTGTTTTGTCTCGTTTTATAGGAAATGAAGCAGTTATGCTATATTTTCTTACTTTACAGAGCAAAGGGCACTAGAATACGAGTTTATGAGGAACCGATGATAGCAATTTCACGACTTGACTACGATTCCGCTACATCCTTCCTTAAGTGGACTCATTTTGGACTTTGACTTTGTTTCTCAAAGGAAAACATCAATCCAAGTCAAAGGAAGACTAGCCCAAGCCCAATTATGTGTTACATTGACCAAGACCAAGGCATACGATTCCGTGCCCAAAGACGAAATTTGAAGAGACGGAAAAATCCATCCGGGTTACATACCTGATCGGATTACCACATACTCGATCGGGTATGTTTGCTGATGGACGTCTCTTGGCTCTTCTTCTACCAAACTTTAATGGAGTGTTTTAAGGCTTTGTCTAGGGTATGAATTTGGACGAAATGCAGCAGCCAAGCAGCCCTATAACAGCCAAGGATCATCTCAACATTTGACACAACATAATTCATACAATTTAGCATACAATTTAGAATAATACAACACATTTACATACAAGTTTTAGATTATAGTTTATGCAATTTTAAGTACTTCTCTAGTGTTTTTGTAAGCTTTTGTTATTGGGTTGGATATTTATTCTTTGCTTTCTTTCTTACATAATTTGCATTCCAATCTCGTTAATTTTTTATCCTTTACTTATGCAATTTTCATCATCATGAACTTTAATCTAATTAGTCTTGTTTTCATATTATTGTTGTTAGGAAATCTATCTAAAAGTAATCTAGTCAAAACCAAAATATCGTTTAATATGTCATATTGTATTTTGCCTAATCATATAATCATGAAATTCATCATTAGAATCATTACTAGTATAATCACCTTGATCATTATAGCACTTTTATTTCGTAGTTTAGTTTTGCTTATCATTTTCCTCTTAATTTATTTAATCACATAGAGTAATTCTAATATTGTAAGATTATCATTGTGTAAATACAATAAATAGAATTGAAATATTGAAATGATTTACTATTTAAAATGAATTAAAAGAAGAATCGATACCAATAGAACCACCTAGTTTGTTTCTTCCTTTGGTCGTGTCAAATTCTATAACTTTGTTTAGTGGCCATGAACAATTGTTTGTATTAGTCAATTTCCGTCTTAGAAACGAGAGTTGGGATGGGAATTAGGACTACCAATAGGGGTTTAGTGACCTAACCAGGCTGAGAGTACGTTAGGACCCATTAAAAAGTCGGTACAAATCCGAGAGGAATATACCGCTACAAGGCTTAGACATTCGTAGTAATTCTAATGTTGGTATCAATAAAGCTTTTGAATCATTTGACATGAATTTCTCTTTCACTATATCAATTTGATTAGATAGTTTATTTTACCGTTTTCGATAGTTTATTTTATTGTTGTTTAGTTAGTTTACTTTACCCTCATTTTATTATCGTTCTTAGATAGTTTACTTTATTATCATTTACTAGTTTATTAGTTTAGTTAGGTAGCTTTTTAATATTGTCATTTTAATTATCGTTCTTAGTTAGATTTAAATATCGTCATCTTTCTTTTCGTCAATTAGATTAGATTTATTTTTATTGCAATTTCCATACTTGTCATTTAAATATTGTCATTTACATACTTGTCATTTTATTTTATGTTAGTAGTTTAGACTTCTAAATGAATCGAACATAAATGAAAATCACTCTATAGCAATTCATAGTTAACACGTACTCCCTGAGGATCGACCCCTACTTCCCTAATTACATTCTTTATGTTGTTAGCCTAAGTGTGGGTAATTAACTTTGCATCGGGCTCGCGACAAGTCTTTTCTCTAGTTTCATGTGAATCACATGATTTGAAAGTTGTAATTTGGAATGATGATTTGGAAATTACAGGGGTTGGGGTGTCATTTAGAATAAGCTAAATTTAATAAAAAAATCACAAGATTTCATAAGGAAGAAAGCAACTTAAATTAGTCCATTTCATTACACATGAATCTCTTACATGATTTTCCAATTATGTCAAATTTTAATCAGGAAAAGTACAACAACCACAACAAACACCAAGCTAATAACTTTAACTAACAAAGCTAATTGCTCAAACTCCTTTTTTAACTCAATAATTTCTTCCTTCAAATTATCACTTGAACAATCATCATCTTCATTTGCTCCATTGCTCTTCATGTTTCTACTGATGATAACATGGTCTGATGTCAACCATGCTTCAAAGTTATGACACTCCAAGCATTTGAAGTACACTTTTCTTGGATTGCTAGTTGACCCGGACATTTTAATCACCGCATTCTTACCGCAACGATTGCAAGCTTGATTCTTAAATTCAAGACCTTCAATTGGGGTTCTCCTCGATGAAGATGAATAAGAAGACATAATCAAACAAGGAAAAGTAAAAAAAAAATACAAGATAGAGATGGGGAAAAACAGAAGAAAGAAGTTTGGTAAATAAGGTGAGAGGTAGGATATATGGACTGAAAATATATATAAATGAAATAAAGGGAACATTTTGGAGGGAAAATGAATGTGAAATCGAGGGAAAATGAATGTGAAATCGAGGGAAAATGAATCTCAAAATGAATGTGAAACGGAGGGAAAATGAACCTGAAAATGCCACATAAGCATCCTAATAATCATCTACTTGCGATTTTCTAATTATCTCATCTATTTGCGATTTTATATGATTTGAAGGCCGTTAGCGCCAGAAATCGTGCTAACATTTCAAAGAAGCGGGGGGTATATTATGGTTCTCGAGGCGGTTACAGATTCATAGAAGACAAACTCGTAAGTAGCATCTATATATTAGATTTTTTTAATCATACTTGGACTTGATACACATGTATACATATATTAGTTTTGCGTTAATGTGTAGGTGTCAAAGTGAGTGACAGACTTGAATCGACACGTAACTTATAAAGAAGGGCACACGCCTAAAGGAACCCAAACCTGTAACAAATATGATCAGGAAGTCTTGGCCAACATAGTAAGTATTATTTTATTAAGAAGAGTTTTTTAATAACTTTATTGTTTAATTCTTACGCGTATGTATGTCTGACTATCTATTTATTTTAGTAACAAAAATAAAATGAAGTTTATTTAATATATTATAAGAGAAAGTACTGAAGGAGGTTGCGGAAGGGAAATTCACAACGTTCTTGCTAGAGCGATCGGCTGACCTGAGCATCCAGGTCGATTGAGGGGCGTCCCATTACATGAAGGAGTCACAAAATATTATGGGACAACTACCCCGAAAAAGAAGAAGAAAAATAAGGGGAAGGCTGACATGGTACCATTTTATATTGTGATTTAAAATTCACATGTTATTGTTTTAAAGAAAATGCTGATTCTACATTTTTTGCACGCAGATTCAGTTATTGGCCTCCGTGATACTAAAAATGAATTCTGGAGGCAAGCCTTCCGAAGAAGAATTGAAGATGATGGAGGATGTCATTAAAAAGGGTGAGATGCAACAGATTGGTCAAGAGGCAGAGAACACTATTACCTTCGCAATAAATGAGGAGGAAGTACCGATCAACGAGAAACAGAAAGAGGTACCTGACAGGGTTGTCGCATACCCTAATCAAAGATAAATAACCCAAACAAGGCTAACAACAAATTAATGTAATTAGGGAAGTAAGGGGTCGATCTCGGGGAGACGGGAGATACTTGTGAATAGTTATGGTTAGAACTCTATCTTGTACATATTTTTATGATTTGTCATAATCATGATTTTTGTATGATGATGGTTGAATTGGATGTTTAAAAATGGATGTTGTTATTTAAAACCATGTTAGAATTTATTTGGGAATGGGTGTTGTTTGAACCGTGAGGAGGGGCTGGAAAACCGGACCCAAACCAGTCGGTTCAGGCCGGTTCAGGCCCGGTCCAGGCCGGTTTGGGTTGGTCCATGGTGGGTCCGGGGTTTTGGTCTTTGAGTTGTGTCGATACTTGATTGTTATATTGTTGTTTTGACGGGTTTTAAATATGTTAAAGCATGCGGGAATTATTAAGAAACGGTTTTAATAAAGTCCATCAAAACAGCCCAAATTAGCCCAAATCAGCCCGTGGGCCCAGTCCAGGCCTATGTATGGTCCGGCCCAAAATCAGCCCCTATAAGAAATGACAAGAAAACATTATTAGAACTTAAATTTGATTTTCCATAAATTAAATGTTGAAAACGATTTTGACGGAATTGAAAATAAACCGTACTAGAAGATGGAGAGCGAAGAGGAGATTCTAGAATTATAAGTTAGGACGGATTTAATTAAGATATGAAGATTTTATGAGGATTTTGCTCAAGAACGACGAAGAACGGATGAAGAACACGAAGAACGCTCAAGAACGATTAAAGAAAGTGATAATTTGATCTTAATTGGATTTATTGTAAAATGAAAAGTTGTTAGTGAGTAAAGGGGTGTGTGGGTGCCGTGTAATTATAGGGAAAATAAAGAGTCGGGTTTTGAAATTGTTGTTACGTAATTGACTCAGGTTTAATAATTATTTTACGGGAATCGATTAAATATAATTCGATATTAAGTTAATTACACTAAATATCTAGATATTATGATATTGTAATCAAAAGTAATGAAAATATCAAGGCCTAAGAGAGGACCAAGGAGACGTGTGGTATGGTGCTTGTCGGGTCTGATTTCGAGCGTTTTGCGTAATTTTCGTTAACTGATCGATAAAGTTAATAAATATCTAGATATTATTATTAGTTTAATCAAAACAATTAGAATATCAAATTGTGAGTGGAAAACGATGACATGGGCGTGTGACTCATGCCAAAGTCGAGTTTCGATTTTATTTCGGGATTTACGATGACTCGGTAATAGTTAAATGATGTTCGGGATTAAACCGTAAAAGTTATTCTTTAAATTCCGAATAAATTCAAAATAATTATATTAAATTATGATAAAGCTTAATAAATCTTAATAAAAATAAATAAAAATATTATTTTTTTTAAATAAAATTTCGGTCTTCAAACTTACAAGGCGAGTCGGGAAAAGTCAACGAAAGTCAAAGTCGACTTAAAAGTCGAGAAAAGTCAAAGATGACTTAAAAGTCAAGAAAAGTTTATGACGACTTAAAAGTCAAGAAAAGTCAATGACGACTTTAAAAAGTCAAGAAAAGTCAAAGACGACTTAAAAGTCAAGAAAAGTCAAAGATGACTAAAAACGGTATTTTCATGAAATCTCTCAGAAATTCCAAATACGAACGCGGAATTTCAAAATACGACTTGAAACAATAAATTCTATTTTAAAAACTTAAGTCTGCTGAAAAGTGTTAGTAAATATTTTTACTTGAAAAAATTGGGTACTTTTCGGGTTGTTACAATTGGCAAATGTTTGTCACTAATTATTAAATGCTAAAATAAAAATGATAACAATACAATAAAGAAAAGGATCTAGGGATCGGGGTTCACATGCTAATCAATTTAAGAGCAAAGTTGATTACGGGTTTAGAAAACTCATAGTTGTCCAAGTCTTTAGATGGTATATTCCTTTCGGATTCATACCGACTTTTTAACGGGTCCTAACGTCTTTTCAGCTTTGCTAGGTCATTAAACTATTCTTGCCAGTCCTTTAATTTTCATCTCGACTCTCACCCTTGAGACGGAAATTGACAAGTATAAACAGTTTATTAAGGCCTTAAATCAAAGTTTATCATGAGAATCAAACAAGAAATAGAGACAACTAAACAATTCTACCCGGAATCAATTTATACTTATAAATTAATTAGACATGTTAACCCTTCCCCTAGAGCAAAGATTACTTATGCATGATTAACAATGAAAGGGAAACTAAGATTATAAAACTAAGAATGGTAAACATGATAAATGAAATACTAAAAGAAAATGAAACTATAATGTAAAAACAAGAATAAGGATTACCGGAAAGGATGAGCAAAGATTGAAATGGAATAGGAACTTGAATAGGAAAATGCAAACCCGGAAACTAGAATTCCAATTACAAGTAGAACAATTACAATTGAAGGAAACTTAGAACTAAACTAGACTAGAGAAAACTAGATCTAAAACTAAAACTACAAAATGGAGAAAGAAAGAAAAAACTAAACTAAAGAGAGAAGTGTTTGTACATGTTAGTTGTGTGTGATGCATAGGCTATTTATAGGGTTGAGAGGCTGCCCAAATGCGTCCGGATTCATGCCCATTAAACAAGCCATTAAGCCTTGCATTAAAGAGAGGGAGATGAAGAGAAGATGCGTAGAATCATGCATACCCGATCGGGTTCACCACATACCCGATCGGGTATATAGTGTTCTTGGTGCTTTGACTTTCGTTTCACCTCCCTTGGCATTTGACTTGACTTTCATTATCCCCATTGACCTTTTGAGTCGGGTTTGATGATAGGGTTTGAGGTAAAATGTTGATTTCTTCGCCTAATTGATCGATCTTTTGACAACCGCGAAATCGTCTTTACTTCTTCTTCCTTTTTGATTAGTGAACCTTCTTGGAGTGCCTTTGACTTGGTCAAGCTTGCTTCACAAATCGTCGGGTTCTAGGCAAATGCTCGGAAATATAGAAAAAGGGGGTAGAAACGTCACTTTCCCTACAAAACAGGTTTAAACGTGGAATTCGCCTAGAAGACGACATTAGCTCATAAAATGGCTTAACAAAGCACAAATGACATACAAAACCGAGCTAAAATGAGGATTAAAATCATACAAATATTCACTTATCAAACTTCCCCAAGCTAAACCCTTGCTTGTCCTCAAGCAAGCATACAATAACAAACATGACAAGGACAAGGGCGACGAGCAACAATCAATTCAACCAAATGCATATCCCATCAGAAATGCTTTAGAATTCCGATTGTGCCGTATTCTTATCAGTAGCTTATAGAGCACAATGAAACACATCCCGAAACAACGTGGGCATAGGGAAAATGCAAAACATGGTTGAGATTTACATAACGGCGCAACATAAGGAACATCAAATAGACTTTTCGGCTCTTGCATGATCTTTTGACAATGGACTCTCACGGTGCACTCAACACTCAAATTTTTATATAAATCAAGGAAATATTATTTTATATTTGAGTGGCACTCTCCTATCTACGACTCATGAGAATGAGCCCACAATCTAATATGGTAAACATTCCAAAACTACAAGTCAAAACAATCATGAAAAGCATAGAAAGAAGCCAAAAGCAAGAACAAGGCTATGGGAGATGGGTAACAAAGTGGACAAATGAATTATGGTAATGTGGAGCTAAGGTCAAGCTTGCAACATACCAATTATGCAAGGATGCTCAATCAAAACTCGGAACCATTCCCAAGAAAATAAAACTAAGCCAAAAATAGCAAATTGGCTTATACTCATGCCAACACAAGAGTGAATTTCCCAACTTTTTGAATTTCGGAACATGGAAATAACACTCACAACTTCTTCTTCTTTTCATAAACCATTTTTTTTCTTTTCAATACACGCTTCTTTTTTTCTTTTCATTCTTTCTTATTCAACATCATTTCTTTTTCATTTCTTTTTCTTTTCATTTTTTTTCATTCATTTTTTTTCTTTGAACTCTCCTTTTTCTTTTCTTTTTCTTTTTCTTCGGCACGACAATCAGTAATTCCGTCCAATCAAGATCACTTTGACATAACTTGAACAATATCCCAAATGAGCACCCAAACACAAACGATATAGCTACTAACTTAACAAGGTAGGCAATATTTTTACATGTAGCTAATGAAATGTGAAACAATGTGAAAAGGGGCTAAATTTAGGCAATGGATTCAAAGTGAGTGGCTTCAATTGCTTTTTAAATCATGAATGTAATGCTCACTAGAAATGGAATGAAAACCATACTTGTGCGTTTTTGATGTGACGCAAATCATAAGGAGAAACTACACACACCTAATTGGGATCGGGTATAGATGTACCGATCAGTGGAGGCTCTACCTTACCGTATATGTAGTTTTTCAAAGTCAAGATCAAGCCTAATAAGTCTAAAATCAATCCCCCACCCACTTTGTACAAGACATCCCCATGTATGCAAAATCCCGTCAAAAGCGTGAAACATTGGCTAAAAAGCTACAATAAGGGAAATACATTGAGGAATGACATTATGCACAACACAATTGAGTGGACAAAACACACAACTTTTATTAAATTTTTTTTAATTTTTTTGATTTTTTTGGATTTTTCAAAAATTTCAAATTCAATAAACAACTAGACTAAATAAACAACGACACAAACTAAATCCCCCCCCCCCAAGCTAGAATAACACATTGTCCTCAATGTGCGAAACGGGTTTAAGCGCAGAAAACACAAAGAAGGACAACATAACCAACAAAGGAATGGGGGACGATTCAACAAAATGGTAAAGAAAGAAAAGAAAACATACAACCGTGCAGCAGCTCCCCCAAGCTAGCTTGAAAACGGGGGCAAAGTACAACCCAAGCACCAAAGTACCTGTGATGCACAAGCTACTACAATACTAGATAAAATTATTGTCTTATTGTCAAAGCTATTAGAACCAAAACCAAATGAATTATTTAAAAATTAACATTATTAAATTGTCCAACAAAATAATTTATTTCATAACAAAAATATAATAAAACACGGGTTGCCTCCCGCGAAGCTTTATTTAAATGTCTTGCTAGACTCTTTATTAATGAAAATCATTCTTTGTGCTCTATAAAGCATGTCAATGCCCGTAGAAGTCGATCATATACCTGCGCATGAGCTATACAAAAACATATGTAAGCAATTGACAAGATATAGGCATGAAATATTGAAGGTAAGAATTGATATATCTTATCATTGTGCGCATGACAAATTTCATAGATGACCACTGAACTGCTCCACTCGTCAGTGAGAGATGGAGTGAAATGTTTAAGATCATGGAACAAACAATTAGTTCCCAAAAATATCATTAGTGGACTCTAATTGGGGGTAGGGTGAATCAAAGGATTGGGAATCAAAAATGGGTGGTTGATCCCACTTAATTTCAAAGCTAGGTTCACAAAACCCAGTATCATTTTCAAATAAATCTGGAATATCCTTAGCGAAGGGATTTTCAAAGAAATATGATGACTCGATCGACGACTCTCCATTGGAGTCACAAATGGGCTTAACAACATGCTTGTCTAAAGTCTCGACTACCATATGGTCAATATCAATAATGGGGGTCTCAAAATTGTCAAATGGAACGACACTAGAGTGACTTTCAATAGAAAAGGTTGGACCATCATCATCGTCATCTATTAATTAATATGATTGGGGAGAATTAGACTCACATGGGGGGCATGAAAAAGCATAGGAGAAATTAGACTCACATGGGGGGGCTGAAAAAGCATAAGGAAAATTGATTGGCTTACTTCTTTTAAACGCGGGTTCTTCCTTTTGCCCTTTGAGCATTTGAACTTGAGCCATGATTTCATTTAGTTGCTCTTGGATTCTCAACCGCCGGTGCATTTCTTCCCAAGATTGGGATGCCATAAAGTTCAAGAAAATCCAAAGTTCCTCTCCTCTCTTCTGATAAAGACTTCGACCACTCAATTGCATAGCCAGGCTACGACACTCAATGAGCATTCCATGAAGCACGACATGTCTCATATAGGTCTCATCAAGGGTATACCCAAGAGAGATAATATGGTTATAATAGCTATAAAATCGGTCGAGGTATTCATGGAAAGGCTCATTCTCGCAATGTGGAGGTTGGAAATAGATAGTCTTTGAGAGAAAATAAAGAAATCCCTTTGAAAGAAAATATTCCTATTACCTGAAAAAAGTCACTATACTAAAAGGAAAAGGTGAGAAAAATCTCAAGGAACAAGTGTTCCTCGAGACAAAAGAAAAAAGAAAAAAAAAAGGACAAGGTAAAACTCTACTAATCACAAATAAACAAAACTGAGCTCCCCGGCAACGGCGCCAAAATTTGACAGGGTTGTCGCATACCCTAATCAGAGATAAATAACCCAAACTAGGCTAACAACAAGTAAATATAATTAGGGAAGTAAGGGGTCGATCTCAGGGAGACGGAAGATACTTGTGCATAGTTATGGTTAGAACTCTATCTTGTACGATTGGCAAATGTTTGTCACTAATTAATAAATGCTAAAATAAAAATGATAACAATACAATAAAGAAAAGGATCTAGGGATCGGGGTTCACATGCTAATCGATTTAAAAGTAAAGTTGATTACGGGTTTAGAAAACTCATAGTTGTCCAAGTCTTTAAATGGTATATTCCTTTCGGATACATACTGACTTTTTAACGGGTCCTGACATCTTTTCAGCCTTGCTAGGTCATTAAACTATTCTTGCCAGTCCTTTAATTTTCATCTCGACTCTCGCCCTTGAGACGGAAATTGACAAGTATAAACAATTGATTAAGGCCTTAAATCAAAGTTTATCATGAGAATCAAACAAGAAATAGACACAACTAAAACAATTCTACCGGGAATCAATTTATACTTATAAATTAATTAGACATGTTAACCCTTCCCCTAGACCAAAGATTACTTATGCATGATTAACAATGAAAGGGAAACTAAGATTATAAAACCAAGAATGGTAAACATGATAAAGGAAATACTAAAAGAAAATGAAACTATAATGTAAAAACAAGAATAAGGATTACCGGAAAGGATGAGCAAAGATTGAAATGGAATAGGAACTTGAATAGAAAAATGCAAACCCGGAAACTAGAATTCCAATTACAAGTAGAACAATTACAATTGAAGGAAACTTAGAACTAAACTAGACTAGAGAAAACTAGATCTAAAACTAAAACAACAAAATGGAGAAAGAAAGAAAAAACTAAACTAAAGAGAGAAGTGTTTGTACATGTTAGTTGTGTGTGATGCATAGGCTATTTATAGGGTTGAGAGGCTGCCCAAATGCAGCCGGATTCATGCCCATTAAACAAGCCATTAAGCCTTGCATTAAAGAGAGGGAGATAAAGAGAAGATGCGTAGAATCATGCATACCCGATCGGGTTAACCACATACCCGATCGGGTATAT
>JAIUZE010071183.1:0-58028 GCA_022085475.1 Heliosperma pusillum | reverse complement strand
GATATAACAGTTTATATTCAATTACTAATTAACATTTAATTCGTCTCGGCTAGTATTATTTAATCCTATTAAATAATCGTATCATCATTACATTGACTAACTTTTTAGTCATATACATCGACTAACCTTTTAGTCATATAAGACATCAATATGATTATATTTTTCAGAGTTGACAAGCGACTCGAAGTAACCGTCCATTCGTTCCAAGCAACAACAACAATCTTAAGGGTCGTATCTGTTTTGGGTGCAAGATGCCTATTCATCCCAGTGTTGGCTGCTTCAACAAGCCATTTGTGTGCTTTATTTGTCAGAAACCGGGACACAAGGCTAATATATGTCCTGATAGGAAGAATACAGCTTCTACACCAGTGACTTCTGGGAGACCGAAGGGTCGAATTTTTATCATGAGCCGCGCTGAGGCCGATGCTCAACCAGACATCGTGACTGGTATGTTTTCAATTTATGAAATACCGTGTTTAATTTTATTTGATACGGGAGCTTCTTTGTCTTTTATTTCGATGAGACTATCCGATAAATTACCTCTCAAAGCTTCAATCGGAGAAAGTTCTCCTATATCTTTACCGTCCGGAGATGTGTTTTCATGCTCTTATCTTCATTCGGACATTCCTGTATCAATAAACGGATCTACTTTTCCGGCTAATCTTCTGCGGTTCCCTCTTGAAGAGTTTGATATCATTCTGGGTATGGATTGGTTATCTACTTATCATGCTCGATTTGAATGCCGTGACTAGAAGATTATTCTCAAAAGCCCTTTAGGTAACCGTGTATCCTATCAAGGGGTTCGAAAACAGACCACTGTGAAACTTATTTCGGCTATGAAGATGGTAAAAACAATCAAGAAGGGTTACAAGGCTTTCTTATGTGTTGTAACTACTTCTACCACTTCGTCTTTGCCTTCATTGGAAGATGTGCCAATTGTTCAAGAGTTTCCAGATGTATTTCCCGATGAATTACCCGGGATTCCTCCTGAAAGAGATGTTGAATTTTCCATTGATCTAGTTCCTGGAACTGGACCAACTGCTAAAGCTCCTTATCGTATGGCTCCTTCCGAATTGAAAGAGTTGAGAATTCAACTTGATGATTTGATTGAGAAAGGCTTTATTAGACCTAGTGCTTCTCCTTGGGGTGCGCCCGTGCTCTTCGTCAAAAAGAAAGACGGTTCTATGCGAATGTGCATTGACTATCGTGAATTGAACCGTGTCACAATCAAAAACAAATATCCTCTTCCACGTATTAATGATCTCTTTGACCAGTTACGTGGTGCTTCAACTTTTTCAAAGATTGATCTTAGATCGGGTTATCATCAAATTCCCGTTCGGGAAGCAGATATTCCCAAGACTGCTTTTAGCTCGAGGTATGGTCATTTCGAATTTAATGTGATGCCATTCGGTTTGACTAACGCTCCAGCAATATTCATGGATCAGATGAATCGTACCTTCAGCGAGTACCTCGATAAATGTGTTGTGGTATTCATTGATGATATTTTGATCTTTTCTAAATCTAAGGAAGAACATGCTGATCACCTCCGAACCATTTTGGGAGTTCTTCGACGCCAAAAATGGTACGCTAAGTTCTCCAAATGTGAATTCTGGTTGCCCGAGGTATCTTTCCTTGGTCATGTCATTTCAAAAGACGGTGTTATGGTCGATCCAGCTAAAATTGAGGCCGTGGTGGAATTGGAAGAGTCCGAAAAATGTGTCCGAGATTCGGAGTTTCCTTGGTTTAGCGGGTTATTACCGTCGGTTTGTGAAAGATTTCTCTAAGTTAGCAAGACCGATGACTCAATTGCTAAAGAAGGAAGCAAAGTATATCTGGACCGATGAATGTGAAATTGCCTTCTTGGAATTAAAGAAGAGATTGACTACCGCACCGGTGTTGACTTTACCAGATGATGAAGCTGATTATGATGTCTATTGTGATGCTTCTAAGCATGGTTTGGGATGTGTCTTAATGCAGAATAGAAAAGTCATTGCATATGCTTCTCGACAACTCAGGGTTCATGAAGTGAACTACCCGACTCATGATCTTGAGTTAGCAGCTGTGGTACATGCATTGAAAACTTGGAGACACTATCTTATTGGAGTTCATTGTCGAATCTATACCGATCATAAAAGCTTGAGGTGCATCTTTACTCAGAAAGAGTTGAATATGAGACAGAGAAGATGGTTAGAGTTAGTGAATGATTATGATGCCGAGTTGATTTACCATGAAGGAAAGGCAAATGTTGTGGCAGATGCATTGAGTAGAAAGACTAGTCATTCATTGAATGCTCTTAGTACTTTACCCGATGAACTGGTAACAGAATTTCAGAAGCTTAAGATACAGTTTGTTGGGAAAGGATTCGATTATCTTGGTGCTTTGACTGCGGAACCCGATTTCTATCGAGAGATTCGTACTCATCTACCGGAGGATGCTACTTTCATCGCCATACGAGCAAAAATCCTACTTGGGCAAGCTAAGGATTGTGTGGTGGATAATGATGGCTACCTTCGTTACCATGGGAGAATGTATGTTCCGAGAAGTGCCGAGTTGAGAAAGAGAATACTTGATGAAGCTCACCTTTCTCCTTATTCTATTCATCCTGGCGGTGACAAAATGTATAAAGATTTGAGACCACAGTTTTGGTGGCCTAGGATGAAGATTGAAGTAAAGGAGTATGTTAGTAAATGTCTTACTTGTCAGAAGGTGAAGATTGAACATCAAAGACCCGGAGGTTTGCTACAACCTTTGGAAATTCCTCTTTGGAAATGGGAGTCTATTTCTATGGACTTCGTGATGGCTTTACCTAAACTTCTAGTGGAAAGAATGCCATTTGGGTTATTGTAGACCGTCTAACCAAGTGTGCCAGATTCGTGCCTATCAAAGAAACTTGGAAGATAGATGTCTTAGCTGGTGCCTATGTGAAAGAGATAGTACGCTACCATGGAGTTCCTAAAGATATAGTTTCAGATCGTGATCCGAGATTCGGTTCCCGATTCTGGACTGCTTTACAAGAAGCCATGGGTAGTAAATTGTTGATGAGCACAGCTTTTCATGCCGCTACTGATGGTCAAACCGAGAGGACGATCCAAACTTTGGAAGATCTTCTCCGGGCTTGTGCCTTAGACTTTCATGTTTCTTGGGAGAAGTGTTTGCCTCTGGTTGAATTTTCTTATAACAACAGTTACCATGCTTCTATCAAGATGGCACCGTACGAGGCTTTATACGGTAGGAAGTGCCGTAGTCCTGTTTGTTGGGATCAAGTCCAGGATGATCATATGTTGAGTCCCGACATAGTGACTGAAACGATTGATCAAGTTCAAGTCATTCGTGAACGAATGAAAACCGCTCAAGATAGACAAAAATCCTATGCCGATGTCCGTCGTCGACCACTTGAATTTGATATTGATGACCGTGTATTCCTTAAAGTGTCACCGATGAAAGGAGTGAAACGGTTTGGAGTGAAGGGAAAGTTGAGTCCTAAATATATTGGACCGTTTCGTGTGCTTAAGAGAGTTGGTTCCGTTGCTTATCGTTTGGAATTACCTCCGAACTTGAGTAAAGTTCATGATGTGTTCCATGTTTCGCAATTGAAGAAGTTATCAGTGATCCGAGTCATATTATTTCAAGCGGAAGTGTTTGACGTGAACCTAATTTGGCTTTGGAAGAAGGCCGATTCGTATACTTTGAAAGGGCTAACAACCAACTCAGAAACAAGTAGGTATCCTTGTTCGTATTCTTTGCGTTGTGGAAACTTTGATCTAAACTTGGGAACCCGAAGCTAAAATGTGTAGCTAAATATCTCGGCTCTTTGCTTGAGTAAATCTCCTTCTTTCTTCCCTCTTTCTATTCGGATTTATTCTTTCGAATATCGCATTCCTTCTTCGAATATCATCTCTTATCGATGATTATTCGAAGCTTTTAGTAGAAATTTAGCATAGATAAAGAGTTCTTTCCTTTATTATGAATTTTTGACGAAAAGCTTTTGGAATGTTTGATGATTTCAAGTATTTTTACCGTCAAGGAGTGTTGAGACTTGTTATTGGAGACGTTCGATAACTAGTTTTCTCATGTGTTGATGCGAAAATGTATCTTTTAAGTCTTTGACTTGGGACGTCGATGTTCTTAACAGCTGACGAGAACCTTCCGCCCATTGATAAGACCCTATATTTTTATTACAAATATATTTTTAAAAGTTTTGAAATAGACCTACATATATGTCACTTGCCTTCTTCTAAGTTTCGAGGACGAAACTTTTTAAAAGGAGGGGTGATTGTAACAACCCGTAATTTGAAAGACGGAAATTATATTTGAAAAATAATAAATTTAATTTATTTTAAATTTATTAAGATTTATTTGAATTTATGATAATTTAATAATTATTTTGAATTTATTCGGAATTAAAGAGAAGGTGTTACGGTTTAACCCCGAGCGTCATTTAACTATTCCCGAGTCAACTTAAATCCCGAAACAAACCCGAAACCCGACTTTGGCATGAGTCACACGCCCCATGTCATCTTTTTCCACTCACTTTAGATCTTTTAATTATTTTGATTAAACTAATACGAATATCTAAGATATTTGTAACTTTATCGATCCTTCAACTTAAATTACGCAAATCGCTTAAAAACAGACCCGACTTCTACCTAAACCACACGGCTTCCCTCTCCTCTCTTAGGACTTGATATTTTCTTTCTTTTGATTACAATAACATAATATCTAAATAATATCTAGATATTTGATTTAATTAACTTAATATCTAATTATATCTAAACAATTACCATAATATAATTATAAAACCCGAGTCAATCCCGTAACATCAATTTCAAAACCCGACTCCATAATTCCTCTATATTTACACGGCACTCCTCCCCCTAATTCTCACTACTTATCTTTTCATTTTACATTAAATTAACTTAACATCTAATTAATATCTTCTTTAATATAATCAAAATCGTTCTTGGTGTTCTTGAGCGTTCTTGATCGTTCTTGAGCAAAATCGTCACAAAACCTTCGTTACTAGTTCAAATCCGTCCTAACTTATATTTCTAGAGTCTCCTCTCCGCTCTCCATCTCCACGTACGTTTTATTTTCAATTCTGACAAAATCGTTTTCAACACTTTAATTGTTGAAATCAAGTTTTAATTCTAATAATGTTATTTTTGTCATTTCTTATAGGAGAAGATTTTGAAGACGGGTTTGGTGACTCGTATATATTAGAAGAAGATTAGTAGACGGGTTTTTAGTTCTTATTTTGGTGCTACTTGATTTTGTGCTAGCTAAGGTAACGATTCCGAGTTACTCGACGAATTAATGTTACATACTTTTGTTTTTGTTTATATTATTGTTATTTACGGTTTTAACTAGTAACATGATAAGTTGTTATTTTTATTATGTTGTATGAATTTTAACATGTTTAGTGTTCTTGACATATTTGGATGATTTGTTCATACTCATTATTTTTATATGAATGATGGTTAAATTGGTTGTTAAAATGGATGTTTGTTAATTAAAACATGTTAGAAATAATTAGGGGTTGTTTGTGTGTGGTGGCCGTGTAAGGTGGCTCGAAAATCAGCCCAAACCAGGCCGGTTCAGGCCGGTTCAGGCCCGGTCCAGGCCGGTCTGGGTTGGTCCGGGATTTGGTCTTTGGGTTTGTGTCGATACTTGATTGTTTTGTTGTTGTTTTGACGGGTTTTAAATATGTTAAGCATGCGGGAAATATTAAGAAGCGGTTTTTAGAAAAGTCGACCAAAACAGCCCAAACCAGGCCCGTGGGCCCAGTCCAGGCCCGGTTTATTCTCGGCCCAAAACAGGCCGTGGGTCCTCCCTTTGGACTTGCGACGGTTTTTGAGTTTATTGTTATTTTATCGTGTTTTGTAATATTTAGCAAGTGGGAAATTTTAATATGTAAATTATTTATTTAAAAGGTTTTCATAATATTATTGTTTCTCACATGTTAGAAATTATAATACGAGATTGTAGTTTAATTCGATATCCTTTAAGTCATGCGGGTTTTCGTAAGATTTAATAATTCACATGTTAGAAGTTGGAATAAAATAGGATGAAATGAATATGATGATTTTATGTTCAAGTCTAAATGATTAAGACTCTGTTTCTAGCCGGTTTGACCAAACGGGTTTGGTCAAACTAACATCTAGTCAGCCCCGTTTTGACTGATGACCCGTCGCGGGACTCGGGTCGGGGATTTGTCTTCAAGTAAGGTTTTATTTAATGAATGAATGAGCCTTAGTAGATATGAGGCGATAGGATATTTGAATATGATTTATATGCAATTAGTCACATGATAGGAAGTTTTTCCCGTGACTGTTTGATTATATGATATATGTCGTGTTGACTAAGTACCCATAGAGAATTATGAGTATATGGCGTCTTGACCATTCTAATTCTAAATGAGTATCTTGGACCATGACATAGATAGGCCTTACTATCTTTAACGAGTATATAGTTCATGGTTAATAGCTTTTGTGTCACGGCTTGGGGGGTTTATCTCCAAGCTTGGGCATGGCTGCCTAATTGCTTCCACTTTGGGAATGGAGCCAGCTTAAGTACTAGCCAACTCTGCTTAGGGGGTCGCCTAGTAGAGATTCTCATGTACTGTTGGTCATGAGACAGGGAATGGGTTAGCTGTTGTCGCTAGGTCTGATCAGTCTAGGACTAGGATGTTTTCCTACCTTGTGGTATAGCCTTGAGTTACAGAAGTCGTCTATTGACTGTCCTAAGAACTTATGCCTGTTTCTAGACGTATTGGTCTTTCATGTTTGATGATTCTATGAGTCTTCGAAGGTGAGATGCAAGCCGGCTAAGGTTGATAGAGTTTGGATTACCGGTTGTTAACTGATTCACATGATATTTTTGTATGATTAGGGTTGAGTGTATCATGGCCATGTTTTAAAGGTAACCTCTGAGCTAGCATACCAACTTCCCTACCTCGTGTTATAGGTTGTTAACGGATTCACATGATAGCTTTCATATGCTAGGTTATATGTTAGTTATTTGTTACATAACATGAAAAGCATATCGTATATGTTAAGGTTTTGTATTTTCCATATACATCTCTTTTATGTTATTCATGTTCTATTAAACTCGACATTTCGTGGCCGGGAGAACTCGGAGTTACTCCGCACTGACTGTGGCTTCCGTGTTTATATTTAATGCGGTTGGCAGGTTTGTGATGCATACTTGGGTACATTGACGAGCTAGCGAGTGAAGTATTACCTTGGACCTATATTCGGTTCTTATGATTGTATATTATATTATACACTCTTTTATTTCCGTATTTTATACGGGAGATATGTCTCCCGTTTTAGATACTTCTTATGTATAATATTCTTTTCTTTTTGTTATGAACCTTTTTCTTTAAGACACCTTTGTTATGATGAATATATTTAATAGTAGGTTCCGGTTTTAAAATTTACCGATTTTCACTAAGTGAACCTATTAGAAACGTATTCTCATCTTTTATTTATTTAAATTACTTGTTTATTTTTCTGCAAATTTGAGGGTGTCACAGAAAATCAATTCATTTTGAGTTTTAGATGAACTAGATAATTTGAATGGTTGTCTGATTGCCAAGTGATTGGTCATTTGTGGTTTGGAATTAGTAATTCTCTTTTATTCTAAAGGAACCATAGTTTGCTAATGTGAATATTTATATTTGAGGCTTCGAGCGTAGTAATGATCGAATTAAGGATGTTCTGGCGTATTAAAGAATTATTATAACCGATAATGGATTGTGGATTTTCCCTTATCGTGAGACTTTGGATGAGGCTAGTTGAATCTTAGATAATTATGTTTGGTTGCGTGGATTGTGTTTTGATTTTCAAGGATGAGAAAGTTCATTGTAAATTTAGGATAATGAGTTTGAAGTAAATTGGATTAAAGGATTTCATGGTAAGTCCTTTACTTTGTGGTTGTTAGTGATCATGTTTCCATAGATAAATATTTTGTTGGTAGTTTCTAGTAAGAGTTTTGATGAAACTAAGAAGATTAGAGTGCCGATGGACCTTACTAGATTCTAATTGGATTCGAATAATTCTGATTTGTTACTCGAAGTTTCGTGATTATGGAATATTTTTGTAGGATTTATGATGATTGAAAATGATGAGTTGCAAATTGGGTAAATTGCATTCTCTTGAGGATTTGGTTTATTAGTAGAGTTAGTGATGTCGAATTCTAGTAGATCTTCCTGCCGACTTCATCGTGATTCTTCCTATGCCTAAGAGTTCGATTTGTTTCGTTTTGCGTGTTCTGTATTTATTTCGTTACCCTGAATTATGTGTGAAATGTGCGAGTCGCTATATGTACGTGTAATGTCGTGTTATTTTGATTTTATCCTTGAGAAAACTTCCAAATTTTCACATTGTATTTTCAATTTAAAGTTTCACCGAAGTTTTGAAGATGAATTTTGTACCTCCTTTTTGGAGAAAATAGATTTCTTTCGCTTTTATATTTGGATTTTTGCGTTTGGTTGGATGTTTGCACTTGTTATTGGAGACGTCTGATAACTAGTCATACACTTACTAACGTTTGTTTTGAATTTTGATTTCACTATTTCGACATTGATTGATCTGGATAATTAGAGTTCTTGTTCGCGACGGGCACTCTTGAGATCCGTAAGTAAAGTTTCGCACTTATGAAAGATATCCTTAAACTGTTTTCGAGATGAACCTCGTTTAATAAATATTTCTCCTTATAAAAGTTTTCGTATTAATTTTGAAAACCGATTTTTGTCCTTGATACTTTACTTTCTACTCTCAAGTTTCGAGGACGAAACTTTTTAAAAGGTGGGGTAATTGTAACACCCGCAAATGTACCCTATTTTAAATAGTAAAAATATTTTACGGATACTTTTCAGCGAAATTTAGTTTTAATTTAGAATTTAATTTTTCCGAGTCGAATTTAGAATTTCCGAGTTCGTATTTGGAATTTCCGCGAGATTTCAAGTAAATCCCGTCTTGAGCCGTCTTTGACTTTTTCTTGACTTTTCCACTTACATATCTCATACTACCTCTTTAACCTATTTTTCATACACAACTCAAACATCACCTTCTTCATCACCAAGAAACCCAAAACCTAGCTTCCATAATCTTCCAATCTTAGATTCGTCGCTACTCATTCGTTTCTTGCTCAAATTCTCGCAAGTTCGTCTTATTCTTCCCCTCTTAGCTTCCTCTATCCGTATTGGTAATAAAATTACCGTCTTTCTCGCTTTTTAAATTATCCGTCTTTCTCAAGGTGAATGATATTCATCTTTTATTATCTAATTGTATGTAGGTGGAGACTAGGAAGGTTTAGAAATCGATTAAAGACGCGAAAAGGTAACGGTGAAGGGTTACTCGATATCATTTACGTGTTTTACATGCTTCTATGTTAGAATTCGTATTTAGAATACGATTAGAAAGCTTAGGATTCATATTATTGATGATGATTGTTGTTAGTTGATGATTGTTGATGATGATACTTGTTGTTTGTTGAGAATTGATAAGAGAATTGATATGAGAAGTGATGATTTATGATAATAGTTGATGATGGTTGAGTTTAGAACAAATTGGAGTTGTCTTGACCCAAGTCACGGTCGTGAGACTCAAGTCACGGGCGTGAAATAGTGGCTTATCTTTTACCCTTGCGTAACAGAGGGTTTCACGAGCGTGAAATACAAGTCACGGTCGTGACTTGTGCAGTTTCACTGCACTGACCCCTTTTCGTAAAAGGACCATATCTCCTTCGTTACTTGCTTATTTTTGGCTTGTGACCTACCGTTAGAACCGTAAGAGGATAAGCTATCACCTCAACTTGGAATTTCTGCATTTTCATGTCTATAACTCTAGTTATGACCGTTTGAAGTGGACCCTTGTTTTAGTTGGTTTCCAAACAACGTTGTTTTGGAGAGGTGATCTCTGTTTTTATTCATTATGCTTCATAAACTTGTTCTAAATTCTTATGTATCATGTATTGATTCATTTTTATCATAGTTAAGTTTATATAATTCCCTATTCTCATGTTTTGTGACGGTTTTTGATATATCCCACTTTGAGTCGGTTTTTACAAATGATACGGTTTGAGCACTATTTGGTTATGTGCTTTGTACTCTCATTCCCTTGGCTACCTCCACGTTCGTAAGCTGGAATGTCGGAACGGGGATGTATCCAACTGCTTAATTGCATGTGTTAGTGGGCATACTACGACGTTTTTGAGAGGCGAACGCTATGCGTTGATCGACCCGGCCGTCAAATGTTGTGTACTTGCGAGGTGGTGTTATTTGCATGTAGCGTACCGCTTGTTATGAGGCTTGTGCTCTTTTCCGCCTCTTTCGTGAATTGTTGACCGAATTTGGGGTACTCGGCGTCTATGATTGACCGAGTCTTGGATGCGAAATGTTATCGCATGTCGAATCGGAAATTGTGATTCCGAGAATCTGGCCAGGTTTAGACTAGGACCGTATTATTATCGTCGTGCTACCAGGAGGAAATTAGTCTACATATACGAAATGTGATCGTGTATGCGTTCAGGGAAATGTGATCTCGTGGATGCCTTTTAATCATACTTCCCATGTACACGGTGCTAGTGCGTTTCATTTACCGTGAGAGATGTCGTCTTTGTGTCGTCGTTCTTGAATGCGTGATTTCATGACTTATTATTCATGGTCATTGCATGATTGGGCATCGTCAATGTATTGGTATGTTTGAATGGATGATAATATGATGATTTATTGTGATCATGCATGACTTGGCATGGTTTGTTTGTCGAGTCTCAATCTTATCAAACTTATACCGCTAACGGTGAGATGTAAGCCCTAGTGAGCGTATTCGGTTGCCTAAGAGTGTCTTCCCCGAGTCTTTGTATAACATGATGGATTCGGATTTGTATTACATATGCTCTTATCATTATATATTGAATTGCCTCTCTATCCTTATCGTATCTCACATGTATATCTTTATGTATGCATGCTCTACTTTTGTATTTCCTTCTATGTACGTTTAGTGTGATATGGCTGGGAGAACCCGGAGTTACTCCCCACTGACTGTGGCGTTCATATTTTTCATGGATGAACAGGTTGCTTGATTTGGTTGGCTTTTTGCTTATGCTATTTTGGGATCGGGTGTGAGCTAGCGGGCGTTGTATCTGGAAGATTCACCTCTAGTCGTTAATTAGCTAGTTTGCTAAACACTTTTACTTTGTTAACATTTTTACAGACCCCGTCTCTTGGTTGTATTTCCTACTTAGTTTGTAATATTATGACACTCCTCGTATTTTCTATCTTGCATGTATAAAAGTTTTTAAAATACCGTATTTCCGCAAATTAATTCACATGCTTGTATGTTTTATATTTCCGCATTCGCGAGGGTTGTCACATTACTAGCCTAGAAAACACATAAAACACGTAAATGATATCGAGTAACCCTTCACCGTTACCTTTACGCGTCTTTAATCGATTTCTAAGCCTTCCTAGTCTCCACCTACATACAATTAGATAATAAAAGATGAATATCATTCACCTTGAGAAAGACGGATAATTTAAAAAGCGAGAAAGACGGTAATTTTATTACCAAAACGGATAGAGGAAGCTAAGAGGGGAAGAATAAAATGAACTTACGAGAATTTGAGCGAGAAATGAAGGAGTTATGACGATTCTAAGACGAATCAAAAATGGAGGCAAGGTTTCTTTGGTTTCTTAGTGATGAAGAAATGTTGAGTTGAGTTGTGTTTGTGTGAGGGAGTTAGGGTTTAGGTGGGAGTATATGAAAGGTGAGTGGAAAAGTCAAGAAAAGTCAAAGTCGCCTTAAGACGGGATTCACATGAAATCTCGCGGAAATTCCAAATACGAACTCGGAAATTCTAAATTCGACTCGGAAAATTAAATTCTAAATTAAAATTAAATTTCGCTGAAAAGTATCTGTAAAATATTTTCACTATAAAAATAGGGTACATTTACGGATGTTACAGTTTCACAGTGACTTTGATTTATGCTCTACGACCTTCGTAACTAGGGTCAAATGAGCATCTTTTGGGTCATGATGAGCTGTGGCTATTCGAAGGGGATAGTGCGATAGGATTTGTCCATCCCTTGTCAGTTTTTAAAATCTCAGGGCCACTCAAGGAGGAGTAAGCTAAAAATGCGTGGGCACGCTCGGAAGGTATCTATGGTAGATAAATCCGGTCAGACAGTTACTCTCCAGATCGAGGAAACCACTCATGATATAATCAAATGCAATTACGACCTGCAAGACACCTTCCAGTGAGTGGGAGATTGTAACAGGACAAGAGAATTGGTGACACACACTTGTCTTGGAGAAGTGGGAGATTGTTGGAGTATGTGTCCTCAACAATAGTGCGATCACATAATTAAATCTCAATAATAAGAATACAAAGGGATGATGAATATTATAGTAAACTGGTCAACATTAGTCGGTAACGATTGGCTCACTTGAGTTTGACGTTACTGTCGTATGACGGTGATGATCAGTTGATCCCTTGAGGTCACACCTAAAGGACAATCCCCTAATTATGTACATTAATTAATTGTATAGCGATACAGATTAATTAATCCCTTAAATTGAACTAAGTTTATATTGTAAGTGAGAATTATATCTTATTATAATATGATTAAATGAAATTCATTTTTAGTAATTTAATTGTTATATTACTAAGAATGCATTATGTTTATGAAACATTTGAGATAAGCAAAATTGGTTGATTATAATTACAAACTGATGTAGATTATATTAACCAAATATGAGATATCCCATTTTATTTACGTGTAATTATAAAATGTGACTTAAAATGTTAAGTCTAATTATTTGTTATGAAATTACATTTAAATTGGTTAAACGCACATTCATAAGCAAAATTACATGTTACATGTCACATGTTACATTTGTGACAAATGACAAAATGCAAAAATAAAATGGACACCGATTTAAGTGGATGCACCGATTTTAGTGGGTAGAATGAGTGTTTTAGGCACTCATTACTGTTCTAATTAAGATTAGACAATATAATGACTAACCTAAAGCCTATTGCCTAGCTATTTGCCTTGTGAAGACAAAAAGTAAAAGGAATCTCTGTACCCTTGTGCTATGGCCGGTCATGAGCATGAGTAAGAAGAATATTTTTCCTTCTTATTCCAACACTCCATCTCATTATATTTCAATTCAAGAAAAACACTTATCTCTCTACATTTTCCTCCAACTTCTCACTAAACTTAAAGAAGTTCCACAAAACTTAGAGTTCATATTTCTAATAAAAATTACTAATGTAGTAATAAGAGTTATTATATTTATTTTTAAGGGTTACTACATTTCATACTAGTGTAGTATTTTGTAGAGATTAAGGGGTTGTTTTGGGTGCTACTAATTGGAAAGTTTCTACTTTGAAACTTGGAAGATCATCCTCACATTACTAGCTCAAAAAAAATATTTGAAAGGAGTTCAACTATTGTGCCCATATTGTTCATATTCAATGTAAGGAAAACGTTTCTCCTTATCTTTGTGTTATTTAATTTTGCATGCATAAGATCTAAATAGTTAAAGAGTAAACTAATTGTAAAATGATATTAGAAATGTCTAATATCGAGTTTAAGAAACTTTCAGAAAGGACCTCGGAAAATCCATGTTGCATGCGGGCGATGTGACGAAGTATCATAGAGATATGACACGGAGAGCAGCTTTTTATCCCCATGCGTTCAACGAGTCGAGTGCATTGCATCATGATTGAAAGAACATTGAAAGGATCTAACTCGAATCTCTCGCAGCTCCTCACGGTTGACAAGTCGCGTACATTGCATAACAACCCCGAACGGAGTAAAAACGATCCCGCAAAAAGTACCTCCAAATCTTTGTGCGGTTGACCGATCGAGTTCCTTGTGTAATATCTAGCCAAACTTGTACGGACTTGAAGTAACCTAGCAGTCCATGGTCAAGTATCGAAATGATCTATCGGAGAGGCCTTAAATACTCTAGCGCTCAACAGCAAATGTTGCTTGCTTCGTATCTTGAAAGAGTACCGAACATCACGAACCTAGAGTGGCTTGAAATCCTCTTGCTCTGGACGAGATAAGTGTGTTGTTTAATAAGAAATCTAAACGAGCCATCCAGTTAGTGTTGAATTCCGCCACGATTGTCTCAAAAGAATATCGACATAATTTGACTCGAACTTCCTCACGGTTAACAATGGCCTATATAGCTTACACAAAAGAGCATCAAAGCTATCAAACTCGGACTTCCTCACGATCTCTAGCACTCGACGGAGAAGTTCTTTGCATGGCAACTCTAAATGAGCATCAAAGCTATTTAAGTCGTATTTCTCTGCGATCTCCTGTGGTGGACGGGACAAGTTCTTTGTATGACAACTCCATATGAGAAATCAAAATGACTCGTCCAAAATGCCTCAAATTCTTTGCGATCGACGGCTCAAGTAAATATTGCATGATTACTCCAATTGGTTTGACTCGAAATTCCTCACGGTCTCCAGCGGTTGACGATTGATTTCATTGCGAGGATTGAATATCGACGAGCCAAGATATGTCGCATGATGACTAACTTGATTGCCTCGAATTTCAAACTGTTGTCACATAAGATCATTGCAAAAAAAAAACAATCGCCCCCAATGCATGTCAAGAACTCACAACTGATCCAAAGTGGCCTATATAACCCTTGCGTCACAACACACAAACAAATCCAACATTTGCACACAGGCACATTAATATGACAGTTGAATTGTGTAAATACTTATGCATAGAGCCTGGACGTAGAATGGAAAAAAAGCTGATCTATCTTGAAAAATGACATATGAGGTTACCTGTCAATATAATTTATGCGTATGGGACTCAGTGATCAGGAAAAACTAACGAGGACAGGAAAAGAAAAATGGTCTACCAAATTACAAGAGAAAGAGATAAATGGTAATCGTAATAAAAAAGTAAACAAAATAAAATGTTACTTTTATTACTACATTTCCATTTAACCTTCTAAAAAGACCTTGAACTTCCTAACATCACCAATTAATCTCATTGTTTTTACAACACCATTTTTCTTTACCACATTCAAAGCTTTGGCAGAACATCGTGTCATTGATTATTTACAATCTACACAAGCCGCATCAGCAAAAGTTACGGTCCACACCGATGTAGCCTCGAACATTTCCTCACATCACTGTCTGGTTCCCCGCGGAATATTAATTCTCTCTAAGTGCGTGCTCGCTCCTTACTGCCGGCCCATTTGTCATTCGTGGTTTCGGGCCATTTCCAACTGATCACCTAGGCAATGACTAACATTAACCCAAATCAGTCGTACTTCAACAAATTTAGAGTTGTGCTTCCTATACAAAATGGGAAACTGCAATGGACTCTAAAAAATATATATCTAGCTTTATTATCTAAATTATCATGTGAAATAAAATGTCCGTCCAGAAATGCTATAAAAAATGATGTAGTAGAAACAAAGATAGGAGGGTGAAACATGGACGATTTACGCTCATCATTTATGGTGATTAGAAAAAATTGAAAAGAATTGACAGACGAATAGGACATTAAAAAAGAATGGAGTCTCCTGTAAAATTACGTGCCTTCTATAATCCGAGTCAAGTAATATGGACAAACAAGTTAGCCAGATAGAAGATATTTTCAAAGACGTACCTTTGGAATTTGCCAATACTTGTTGTACGGAGGCGGGTAAGCAAAAACTAATATGCGTGCCCTTCTTCTTTGTTGCAAAGTACGCCTGCTGTATGCAAATGACGAACATTTATATTTATATAAAGGGGTTGTGGTATTCATAGTGTAACGTGCTAACTTTGGTCAAATGAATCATTAATAGGCTTGATGGCAAAATCATTATTAGGCTTGATCAATGTTATGGTTCGTAAATTGCAACGGTAGCTTGGTTTAAACTAGAAGCATTATTTGTCCGTTACTTTGGTGCAAGGATATTTCCACATTCATATTTCAAGCCAATATAATTTTTGTGCATTAAGTTAGTTTGTGTTGACTTCACATAGTTTCAAATCGGACGTTATTCAAAGGGGTTAAAGAAAAGAGCACAACATTATGGGAGGTTGGTAGTTTCGTTATTGGCACATACCCTGAAATTCGTGGGGCAGCGTTAGAAATTAACAAGCTGATGCTACAGTCCAAGAAAGGGGGCATATAAAATTTATCCTAGTACTCTTAAGACAAGTTAAGTACTCAACGACTTTCAGGTCAGATAAAAATTACATCGTCACTCTTTAACAAGCTAAACGCTTGTCGACCTTCCAAGGCAGGATAAAAGGGGGCAAGATAAACAAAAAATTACATGAGTATTTTCACGATGAGTTAAGTACTCATGGACTTCCAAGTTATGAAAAACAAAGAGTACTCCTACGATAAGTTAACTGATCAAGGACTTCCAAGTCAACCAAACAAAAAGGATCGAGACCACACCACGTCAACACACACCAAACGATGCACGTGATAAGGTTCTAAGGGGGCAGTTTGTAAGCACGAAAGATTTATTAAAATGCCGTAATTAAATTAAAATGAATTACTGTAAGTTAATATCAAATTTTAGCTTAATTTAATTTAATTATATTTGTCCCGCTTAATGGAATCTAGATCGACCTATATTGCAAATTGGGTTACTTGGATTCAAAAGCAAAGAAAATGGTCAATCGGCCCAAAAGAAAAGTCAGACTCACAAAAGAGGCAATTGGACCCAAAAGAGAAGTCAGGCTCACAAAAGGGTCAATTGGGCCCAACAGAGAAGTCAAGCTCATAAATGAGTCAATTGGGCTCAATGGAGAAGTCAAGCTCATAAAGGAAGCCCAAATCTTCAAGTCCATTAACCAAGAGAGAAATCTTTATAAAAAGAAGACTTCTCCACCATTTAAAAGCAATAAAAAAATCACTTTACAAGAGAAAAACTCATTTGTCAAAGTGAATAGAAAACAGAAATCAAAAGCTCTCAAATTCTCTCTACAAATGTCCTTCGCAAATAGTCAACAACCACCACAAAATCATGTCGCCTACGGAAGGAAAAGTCAAATCAAATTCAAGCATCGAAGAGAGATTCAAGTCAATGTGCGACCCTCTTAAGAAGCTAAACTCAAGCAAGCGAGCCTCGAAGATACAAGATTCATACCTTCAGTACAATTGTAGAACCAGAGGATTAATACAGATTGTACACATAAACATTCAGGAACACAAACTCAACCGCATCTTAATATATGGAGGTTCGTGAGCTAACATTATGCAAAAAGCCACTATGAAGGAATTGGGGATCACAATGGCAGAAATCTCCAGGAGTCGAACAATCATCCATGACTTCAACTTGAATGGAGAAAAGACAATTGGTATGACCCGAGTAAACCTTACTATCGTAAATCGTTCTTCTGACACACTCTTCCATTTTATTGAAGATAAGACGTCATTCAAACTGCTACTGGGCGACGTTGGAAACATGAAAATGGGGTTGTTGCTTCAAGACTCCACCAATGTCTGAAGTACTATCGTGGAGGCAAAAGAAAAATAGATGCAGATGCCAAACCTTTCTCAAAGGTCGACTCATTCTTCGTCGACGCAAAGTTCTTTGACGAAAATGGTACTCCAGGTTAGTTCATGACGAGCACTATTTTTTCAACTCGAAAAGGTGGTAAGTCAGAAAAGAACATTGTCAAAGAGCATGCAACAAATGCTGCAAAAGAACATGATGTCTAGTCAAAATTTAGCAAGGCTAGCAAAATAACTAGTTCTCCCGCGCCTCCTAAGAAACAAGAAATGTCGCAGAAGAATACGCCGCTAGTACTGCGTTACATCCTGAAATCTCGTCGCAAATATGGGGAGAGTTCTTTTGTAGATTGTCCAACATCAAAGACGGAGCCTAAGGGTAAAAAGATAAGCCAGATGGTCAAGTAGGAATGGGTGGCAAAAGTCATCATACCTCTTCCAACTTCATCACAAACAGGAATTGTGAGACCTCCTCCAAGTGGTTTTGTATGTGACACGCGTCGTTTTGATGTGTCAAACTATATTTATAACAAGACTAAGCACGGTGGCAAATCAAGGTCGGTCCACATGGACGGTGGGTATTCGATATGCAAAGTCAAAACTAGCTATGCTCAAGGGTGTCACGATATAGAAGTGGATTTGAAACTAATATAAGAACATTGAGTAAATGCAAATAAGTAGGAAAGTAAGACTAAACTAAGATAATCAAATAACAAGCAATAAAAGGAAAGTCTAGGATCGGTGGGTTCAAATGGGTAATTTGGGTTCTAGTGAGTCGGGTTCATAGTTAATGGGTAGTCAAACTTGGGTGCGGTGGATTGAGGCTCTCGATCTTACAATCCCTCCCATATACCGAACCAAGCTAGTTCTCGCGTACACAAGGTAGATATACCAACTATATGCAAATCCTAACATATTCCGAGGCTATCGATCTTACGGAAATGTATAATAAACATGAATCATGCAAGTTTGTCAAGCAAGCATTTCATCAAACATGTGGTATGCGTAAGTTGGAAGAAAGACAATTAATCAACAAATCAACCCAACAAACAAATATTAACCCTCATTAAAACCCATTATCCCCCACTAATCCTAGATTAATCACTACTCACTACTTAACATGAGTAATATGGAGGAATAAGATATAAAACTAAGACAAGACATAATGATAAGAAGGAAACAAAACAAGTAATGAAATGACAAGATTAGCAAGTATATGAAAAGGGATTAAGAAAATATACCAACTAGTTAAGGCAAAAGATGAACAATAAAAGAGGGAATCTTGAATAAAGGAGAAGACTTTGTCACCAATCTTCAAGTAAAAAACCAAGAAAGCCCATTACATGACTAGATCTAAAACTAATTAAAGAGTAATTGAGGAAAGATTAAACTAATTAGGATGACTAATCTAATCTAATCTAACTAATTTTGAGTCTAGGGTTTCGTGCCCTCTAATTACACAAGAGGATCTATTTATAGGTTTACAAAATGGAGGAAAGATGGGCTTCGAAAGACTAAGTGGGAGGAAGGGTCGTCCCCCCTTGGCCATGTAATGCAAATGTAATCATAAAAAATGTAAGGAAATGAGATGTTTGAGTTCTTATTTGATTTTTTTGGAGTTTTTTTGGAGTTATTTTTTTCTTTTTGTTTTGATTTCTAGCTTGACTTGGGTGCCTTTTGAGAGCAAGGTAGCCAGCGAAAGGTGTGCGGCAGAGACCAACAATTGGCAAATCCTCGCCGAAGCGACATTGAGAGCGACCCCATATGTAGTGAGGGTACTCTAGAAGAACCTAAAAGTCTCCATATGCACTCCCTAAGTTAGGACTAAGGTAAAAATAATGCAAAATTTCAAGCTTTCTTTTTCAATTTGTTTGAACTCAATTTTCTTTGTATTTGTGATGGAAAAGATTTCCTTTTTGTAGAATGTGATGAAGTGTGATGATTAGACATTTACACGGCCCCGAGAGTCACCTAGGAAAGCGTTCACCAAGGAATTATCACGCCATGATGGTGGTCAAGATGGTAAATGCATGCCCTTGACTAGGCTCTTGAAAACGGTGCGAAATTCACACTAAAAATACACATTAAAGGGTGTTTCAAAATTCATTTTAGTAGGCAAAGTTCTAAGAAATAAATTATCTACAAAGGCCTATCCAAGCTTGTCAAGTTTCCAAATTGGGCATTTCAAAAAGTTTCCTAAATGCAACTAAATGCCATGACCTAGTACTAAGCAACATATGTACAATGCTAATACAAATGCTCTAATAACTACGTGACAAACAATCTTATGTAACCTCCTAACAGCACATAAGTCACACAACCGCCAATCCCTCAAAATCCACACCGCAATCATCAACAAACTCCTCCAAAACTTCTCAAATGATAAGAAGTAGAAAAAGAAAGAAGGGGAATGAATAGGAGCGATCATACTATGGCGGTCTTCTTAATCCCTTCAATAAGTTTCTTAGCGATGTGTAGCGGACCTATATATGGAGGTTAGAAGAAAACAATGCAAATATATACACAAATTAAGATATATACAAGCTAATTTTTAGGATTTTTCAAACTTGTTTCATTTTTTTTTCTTTGGATTTTTGTATGATTTTAAATTCAAAATAAAGACATGTTTTTGGATTTTTTTCAAATTTTTCAAACTATGAAGATAGTTTCCCATCCCCCACATAGGAACATACATTGTCCTCAATGTATGAAATGAGATTATTGAAAGTAAAGAAAGACATGTTTTTGGTTTTTGAATGATTTTCTAAAAGGAAAAGAACATGTTTTTGTGTTTTTTAAATATTTTGAAAAATAAAAACTTGTTTTTGGGTTTTTGATTTTTGAGAAATATTATCAAAATGTACAAAATATACAACAAGGTTAGTTATGCAAATGAACTACTACTATGTGAAATGCATTAACTAATAAATATGATTAATACTAAATGCAAAGTGATGTATTACAAGTAATGCATGATCTACGTGAATGCAAGCTAAACTAAATGTGTCATTTTGGAGTCTCGTTGTGGCGGTAAAGGCTAAGACACCGACCCTTCATGGGGGTACCGACCACAGAAAAGTCTAAATATGACACCTAATATGCAACTAAGTGAGGTACAATCTTAACCTCCCCAAACCATTCAAGGCATAACCTCTAAGACTCAAAGGAGAATTAAGATAAAAAGAACTAAGATGCAATGCAAAGGTAAGTGAAAGAGTATATACAAACGGTGGTTATGGTGAGGACTCCACCAAACTCAATCAAGTAGCGGATTTTGTTGGATTGATCAAACTCAAGAAAGAGGAGATGAAGGAGTCAAAACACTTTCTACACAATTAAGCATATACTCATCATCATCGTCACTATCATCCTCTATCAAAACTCCTCCCCAAAGGGAAGGATAAGTCTTTCCCATATCATTTGTTGAGGGTGTATGGCAACAAGCAAGAGGAAATGTCTCATTGTCATCCATCTTGCCATTTTCCTCTTGTTCTTCATCAAGCTCTTGATCGGCTTGCAATTGAGCTAATTTACTAGCCAATATTCTTCCATGGGCTACAATTTCATTGAGAACCATGTCCCTTGCTCGGGCTTCTTCTTTCATTCACATAAGTTGAAGGATTAAACTTTGCTCATCAAGTTCATGGTTGTCAACTTGTTGTGGGAAGAAAGGTGATTGATTTTGTGGGTGGTTGTATGTAGTTTGGAATTGTTGTTGTTGTGGAGGTTGGACATGGGGGATTTCATAAGGAGAGACGGGGTAGTAACTTGGACTTTCATTATGTGTGATATAGGATGAGAATATGTTATCTTGATCAACAAACCCTCTACACTCATGGGAGTCATAGCCAAAAGTTTCACCTGTTGGAGTAGGTGTCCTCCACAATAGTGTGCAACATAATAAATCTTATAAAGGAATATAATTGGGATATTTATTGACTATATATATGATTAGTCAATTGATTAACGTAAATCAATAACGGTTGGCTGACTAGAGTTTGACGTTATTGTCGTTTGACGGCGGTGATCAACTGATCCCTTTCGGTCACACCTAAAGGATGAAATCCAAATAGTAACTAATTATTTGTATACGATACAGTTAATTAGTACATTACATATATTCGATATGTACGAGAGTTAATTGCTAGAAATTGAGTTAAGAACTCAAATTCGATTAAGCTTATTTTTCAATTATGCGATAATTGACTAATAAATTTATATCTTATTTTAATACGATTAAATAAGATTTAACGTAGTAATTAATCGTTAAATTACTAAATTAGTTGAGGTTTTGAGATAGAGGTAATTAGTTAATTATATTTACAAGGAGTTGTAAAATAAATTAACTAAGCATTGTGGGACCCCATTATATATTGATATAATGGTAAAATATTACTTAAAATGTTAAGTACATATTATTTGTTTAATTGAGTCATATAATTGTTATATGATCAAATTAACACTTAATTATACAAGATAATTAACCATATGATCAATAAGTATGTGTGAGACAAATATCAAAAATCAATAAGGACCAAACTAGGCCATAATGGCCGGTTATATTGTAGTTACAATGGTGATGATTGTTGTTCTTGTTTACACTCTTTAGTTACTAATTGAAAGTGACATAACAAGTTGAATATAATCATCACTTATACTACGTCACTCCACTCTAATGCATGTGATCAAATTGAACAAAATAAGAGTCCTTTTTGGACAAAGTGGTCCGGCCATATGGCCTTTAAAATGAGCAATTGTGTTCATTTTTCTACTACTTCATTTTGTGCAAATTTTACACTTCTCTCTAAAATCCTTCCTCTCACTAAAAACTCTCATATACTAATATTTCCTAAGTATTACTAGTGTAGTAATATAGTCTAATATTAGTAGTATATCATCTATCTTATTATCTAGTTAATAATAAGGGTAGATTATTTGGTGTCATCTTGGTGCAACTTGAACGAGGTCTTCTAGTTTGGAGATTTCTTGTGTTCATCCATATTTGTAGCTCAAGAACAACAAGAAGGAGTTCTTGTTGTGCCCATATATTTTCCATATCAATGTGAGGAAATTTCTTCTTTTATCTAAATGTCTTTATATTTGCATTCATGTTACATAGATCATTAAATACTAAATTAACAAGTAATTTAGTAATTAATTAGAGGAGTCTAATTAAGGTCTATGGACTTTCATCACCTTGCCCATAATCTTCTTGTTGAAAGCTTTGTGTCATCATTGAAGATTATGCTAATTAAAGAAAACTACAAGCAAAGACACTAAATAAAAGGATTAGAAATAACCTTGAGAAACAAAGTTTCTCAAGGCAAACAAGCACAACTAGAAAAGTCTAGGAAACGAATCAAATACATCGCACCGTCCCCGGCAACGGCGCCATTTTGACACGCGTCGTTTTGATGTGTCAAACTATAATTATAACAAGACTAATCACGGTGGCAAGTCAACGTCGGTCCGCAGGGACGGTGGGACGGTTGGTATTCGATATGCAAAGTCAAAACTAGCTATGCTCAAGGGTGTCATGATATAGAAGTGGATTTGAATCTAATATAAGAACATTGAGTAAATGCAAATAAGTAGGAAAGTAAGACTAAACTAAGATAATCAAATAACAAGCAATAAAAGGAAAGTCTAGGATCGGTGGGTTCAAATGGGTAATTTGGGTTCTAGTGAGTCAGGTTCATAGTTAATGGGTAGTCAAACTTGGGCGCGGTGGAGTGAGGCTCTCGATCTTACAATCCCTCTCATATACTGAACCAAGCTAGCTCTCGCGTACACACGGTCGATATACAACCTATATGTAAATCCTAACATATTCCGAGGCTATCGATCTTATATAAATGTATAATAAACATGAATCATGCAAGTTTGTCAAGCAAGCATTTCATCAAACATGTGGTATGCGTAAATTGGAAGAAAGACAATGAATCAACAAATCAACCCAACAAACAAATAATAACTCTCATTAAAACCCATTATCCCTCACTAATCCTAGATTAATCACTACTCACTACTTAACATGACTAATATGGAGGAATAAGATATAAAACTAAGACAAGACATAATGATAAGAAGGAAACAAAACATGTAATGAAATGACAAGATTAGCAAGTATATGAAAATGGATTAAGAAGATATACCAACTAATTAAGGCAAAATATGAACAATAAAAGAGGGAATCTTGAATAAAGGAGAAGACTTTGTCACCAATCTTCAAGTACAAAACCAAGAAATCCCATTACATGACTAGATCTAAAACTAATTAAAGAGTAATTGAGGAAAGATTAAACTAATTAGGATAACTAATCTAATCTAATCTAACTAATTTTGAGTCTAGGGTTTCGTACCCTCTAATTACACAAGAGGATCTATTTATAGGTTTACAAAATGGAGGAAAGATGGGATTCGAAAGACTAAGTGGGCTGAAAGAGTCACGACCGTGAAAGGTGTCTCACGACTGTGACAAGGGTTTCACGACCATGAGATGCAAGTCACGGTCGTGAGATATGTGGCAGTAGCAGGTCCAAAATTCCAAACTAAGTCACGACGGTGAAACATGTTTCACGACCGCGAGCTGAGTTTCACGACCGCGAGCTAAGTTTCACGACCGTGAACTGTGTTTCACGACCATGAATTGTGTTGCTCAAAAATCATCATTCTTTGGAAGGAATATCACGACCGTGAGATGTACTTCACGCCCGTGAAAGGTCTTTCCTCCTTGTTCCCTTGATATAACTTTGTCCACCTCTCTCGGTTTAGCTCACCTTGACTCGGGATGACTTGGGTACGCCAAGTAGGGCCCCCAATGGTAGGTGGGATCCCGTAGGACATGCCGTGGGCCCTCAGTGTGATGTACCTTCTCTTTTGTCGACCAAAAATGGACAGAACTCGCCCCAAATGACGGTTTACCTACAAAAACACGATAAAAGCGAGAAATATGCTAGAAGAAGGTAAAACACGTAGAAACGCTCTTAGAGAGCCTTAAAGGCAAGCAAAACGAGGCAAAAAGTGGTGGAAAAGTAGGGTGAAATGACACTATATCAATATGTTCACCTGGCCAGTCGCCACAAGAACAAACCAAGGGAATATTTGATTCTACTGCTTACAGGTTACTAGCAAAGGCTGGGTACAACTTTAAGAAACTAACTCCTCTCGGAATGTTTATAGAAGTAGAGTCGTACGGTCTTAAGAAAACGCAACAAGAGTTATTCAAACAAGAGGGAAGCTTCATGGTGATAAAGGTTAGGCTCGGATAAAAGTCTCCTGACGCACCTGAGAAGATTGGTTCTCGTAGAAAAGGGACTACTACATCTTCTCAGCATATCACAGTGGAAGAGTTTGAAAAAGATGAAGTAGAAAAAAAAGTGAATTCATCTTTCGTATTTGACTGAATAAATCCACCTACAAGAAAGGCTCGTCCTTCTTCATTCACAAGATTGGGAAGGCCAAGTCCTACAATCAAACCCACTTCTGTTTTTGCTAGGTTGGGCAACCAGGGTACAATAAGTGAGCATCTAGGACGTCCTTCAAACACAGTCTTTAATCGCCTAGGGGCCACCAAGAAAGATAGTGTCGAGAGTCCTTCTCTCTCGAGTTTTGTGCAACCAAATTAAGAAGAACTAAGACTAAGTGATGACCTCAGAAGCGCAGTGCCTTCTCGCATGAAGCGTTTGCAAGTAGTAGATATCATCTAGCATGAACCACTCAAAGCAAGAAGGTCCATAATTGTTCTCACTGGCGAACCAAAACATGCTAGAGAACCTGTTTCTTCATCTTCAAGCCCATATGACACAAAGAAGCCAAAAAACTCGGAAATTGTAACATCGTCATACCACATAATGATAGAAGAGATACCCGATGACAATAAAGACGTTAAGGCTAACGAGGTCCCTGAAACCCTTGAAGATGAGGGGCAATCGACTGTGAATGAGTTAAAAGAACTCAACTTGGGGACTTCTGAGGATCCTCGTCCAATTTATCTTAGTGATCTACTAAATAAGGATGAAGAAGACGAGTACGACAAGATGTTGGTCGAATATAAAGACGTATTTGCTTAGAGCTAAAAATAAATGCCTGGACTCAGTTCAAAAACTACAGTTCATCGCCTCACGATAAAAAAGAGAATTAGTAGTCCCAAAAAGCAATCTCAACGTCGCTTCAGGCCAGAGCTCGCACCTGAAATAGAGAAGGAAGTCAACAAACTCCTAGAGGCCAGACATGTTTTATTCGTGGAATCAAATATCCTACCTGGATTTCAAGAATTCTCCCAGTCAGAATGAATAATCGACAACTACGCATATGCGTCGACTTCAGAGACCTTAATGATGCATGCCCTAAGAATGACTTCCTTTGCCAGGTACAAAGTTGATGATTTGAGCAACCAGATGTTACGAAGCCCTTTCCTTCATAGATTGTACTGCTGGTTACAATCAAATACATATGGCACCGGAAGATCAAGATGCGATAGCCTTTCGAACCCAAAAGGTATATTCTGCTACACGGCCATGCCATTTGAATTAAAGAATTCTGGTGCCACATACCAACGCAAAAGATCTTCGATGACATGTTGCGTACAATAATAGAATTTTATGTTCACGACGTTGTGGTCAAATCAAAGAAAAGAGAAGACCATGTCAAAGACCTAATAAGCGTCTTCGAAAAACTTAGAAAATGTCAACTTCAAATGTATCCACTAAAGTGTGCGTTCGGCGTCACATCTGAGAAGTTCTTAGGGTTCTTGGTCACGCATAGAGGGATTGAAATTGATAAAACAAAAATTAAAGCTATCAATGAAATGCCAGAACCAAAGAGATTGAAGGAAATGCGTGGATTGCAAGGACGTTTACCATACATTCGTAGGTTTATCTCAAACCTAGCTAGACATTGTGAACCTTTCAGTCATCTCATGAAAAAGGATGCTCCATTTCAATGGGATGAACAATGCAAAAAGGCTTTCAATATCATAAAGAAGTACTTGGCCAGTGCACTAGTGTTGGGGGCACGAATTCTTGGAAAGCCACTTGTCTTATACATTACCCCACAAGAACGTTTGCTAGGGGCAATGTGTGCCCAAGAAATTGAAGATCGCAATGAGAGAGCACTGTATTACTTGAGTCGTACCTTGATTGGAGCTGAGTTGAATTACTCTCCAATTGAGAACATATATGTCTTGCATTGGTGTTTGACATCAAGCAATTAAGGCACTACATGCCAAGGCATACTATACATGTGGTTTCAAAAGCTGACTCCATTAAATACATACTTTCCAGGCCAGTCTTATCAGGTAGACTTGCGAAATGGGCAGCACTAGTTAAGCAATATGACCTAGTATTTGGGCCTCAAAAGGCTATGAAAGGTCAAGTGATTGCCGACTTCTTTGCTGATCATCCAGTCCCAGCAGAATGAGAACATTCAGACGATGTACCTGGTGATGAAATATTCTATGTGGACGTTCTAACTTCTTGGCAGATGTACTTTGATGGTGCTGCAAGGCAGGATGGAGCTGGAGCTGGAGTTGGTTTCACATCTCCAAAAAATCATGTCATGCCAAACTCATTCACACTTACTCAGGTGTGTTCAAATAACGTGGCAGAATATCAAGCTCTCATACTTGGGCTTCAAATGGAAATAGAGATAGGTGTTAGGGATATGGACATCTAAGGGGCTCACAACTGGTGATCAACCAAGTCCTTGCATATACAAGGTAAAAAAGGAAGAGCTACTTCCCTGCCAACGACAGGCGCTATAATTGCTTAATCAACTTGATTCCATCAATATTGGCCATGTATTGAGGAGTGACAATAAGTTGGCTTACTCACTTGCTAACCTTGCAGCCACTTTGGCAGTGGAGGCAGAAGAGTTCATGAATGTTCCAGTCTGTAATCGTTAAGCAGTTTCATTGCTTGAAGGAGAAAAAAATATAGATGAAACAAACATGATATGCGTCTAAAGAGCTGATAAAGATGACTGGCCTCAACCTATCATTGACTTTTTGGAGCTCCAAAAGTTACCTAATGATCCTAAGCACAAGGTACAGATACGCCGGCGCGCTCCAAATTTCATTATTATAAAGAGACGCTCTACAGACGTTCCTTCATAGGACAATGGTTGCGGTGTTTAAATAAAGATGAAGCTGCTGGAGTAATGTATGAAGCTCACTCTGGCGTTAGCGGTTCTCATCAATCTGAGCCTAAATTTCATAATCGTGTAAAGAGAATGGGTTATTAATGGCAAACCATGGTGCAAGATTGTATGGACTTCGCGAAAAAGTGTGAACCTTGTCAATTCTACGCAAACATCATACACCGACCACCAGAGCCATTGTACCTGACGGTTTCTTCATAGCCATTTGAAGCTTGGGGTTTAGACGTTGTAGGACCACTCACTCCAAAGGTCTCGAATGGGAACGAGTACATTCTCGCTAGAACTTACTACTTCTCAAAATAGGCAGAAGCCATCATACTACGGGATGTCAAAAAGGAAAATGTCGTGGAGTTTATTCGAACCCATATAATTTTTAGGTAAGTCATACCTCAACGAATCATAACTGATAATGGGAAGTCATTCTGTAATCATTTGATGACAAGTCTAGCAAAACAGTTCAAGTTCAGACATTACAAGTCATCAATATACAACGTTCTTGCAAATGGTTTGGCTAAAGCTTTCAACAAGACATTCTCCAACTTGCTGAGAAAAGTAGTAGCAATGTCAAAACGAGGCTGGCATGAAAGAATTGGCGAGATATTATGGGCATATCGTACAACTTACAAAACACATACTCAAGCAACCCCGTATGCATTGGTGTATAGAGTGGAGGCCGTGTTGCAATTAGAGTTGCAAATCCTATCCGTACCCATCGCGATTGACGAGGGACTCACAGAATATAAAAATGACAAGTTGTGATTAGCAGAATTAAAGGCTCTCGATGAAAAAAGACTAGAGGCCTAAAAGAAGCTCCAATGCTATCAAGCAAGGTTGACACGTACATTTAACAAAAAGGTGCGCCCTCGTTCTTTCCTAGTAAGAGATATGGTACTTGCAATGCGAAGACCAATAATTACCTCTCACAAGCCAGTTGGTAAATTCACCTCTAAGTGGGATGACCCTTATGTGGTGTAGGAGGTCTACACAAATGGTGCTTACAAAATAGTAAATGAAGACGGCGTGTATGTAGGCCCAATCAATGGGAAGTTTTTAAAGTGATACTATTCTTAAACCTCAACAAAGCATGCTCCTAAGCAAGAGCGTAAACTGCAAGCTTATTCCTAAGCAAGAGCGTAAACTGCAATCTACCTCCTAAGTAAGAGTTTAAACTGCGCAAAAAAAAAATCACAAAAACAGCCCTCACAAAAAAAAGAACCTTACAAAAAAATAATAACCCTTCCATATGATGAACTACGTCGGCTTGATATTGAGAAGTACATTTCGTGCTTCATAGGTACGTAAGCAATTTGGGTGAACATGTAGCTCAAGTGTAGCCACACCACCTAACAAACACAAAATTTATCTCCTCTGAACTACGTTTTATTAATCTTGCAAGTTTCCCCCCTTGGCATTTTTGCGAGTAAGTAGGCAATTTAAGCAAACACTTTGTTCAAATGAAGGCACACCACACAAAAAGAAAAACACAATAAAAAAAAAACGCTCCTGGCCCGCAAGAACTTAAACTGTGCACAACTAATAAACCCTAAAACAATCAAGTCCGTGAAAAAAAATTAATGCTCTCTATTTTTCAATGTTCAAAAGACTTTGGACTTTGTTTGAAAAGTGTGGACATAATACTCTAGATGACGGTGATCCTCTAGTTGTCCATGACAGTGAACCTTCATCCAATGAGTATCGTTCATGCTCTCTATGATTTTCTGAAGCTCGTAGTCTCTTGCATTCGACGAGCTAGGTTCATTGCATGGTGACTCCAAAGAGAAACCGAAATGACCCAGATCAGAGTAGCTCGCTGTCTCTTGACGTCGATGAGTTAGGTTCATTGCAGGGTAACTCCAAAGAGAAACCGAAATGACCCAGCTCAGAGTACTCACAGTCTTCTGCGGTCGTCATGCCAGGTTCATTACATGAATATTCCTCAATAGAGAGTCGTAATGACCCGAATGGGTTCACCTCATGACAACTCTAATGAAGATCAAAATGACCTGTCTTGAATAATGAATTCTTCGGAAGCCGGCAGCTCTGGTTCATTGCATGATTCCTCAAAAGGGAGTCGCGATGACCCGAACGAGTTCACCCTGACAACCCCAATGAAGATCGAAATGACCTATGTCGCGATGACCCAAACGGTTTCACCCTGACAACCCCAATGAAAACCGAAATGACCCAGCTTGGAGTAGCTCGCAGTCCGTGGTGGTCGACAGATCATGTACATTGCATGATTTCTTACAAGAGAGTCGTAATGACCCATACGGTTTCACCTCATGACACCTCAATTGAATATTGGATGATCTGGGATGATAAAATCTTCTGCGGTAGAGATAAACAAAAAGCGCGCCTCAAAATATGACTTGACTCAAATTAAAGAAGCCTCTTAGTACCTGCATGAAGAACAAGCAAACAAGAATACAAACGTGGAGCAAGCACGCACATATATAACTCTTGTGATAAATTCACATGACTATTCATCAATTAATTTGATTGATGTAGAAAAAGCTGGAACCTGCGGAAAAGACAACGACTAGTTAGTACTCCATGTTATTAATTAATTAACAATTTACTCACTGTAAAAAAAAACAATCAACCAGAGCTGCCAAAAGTGTTTCGTATTACAAGATTGTGTGACGAGTAATTAATATTTTTGTTTTCTCTTAACACCCAAACCCACCATTTCCTGATAATCATCAGTCATCACCATTGGCCCTAATCCAGGCCGTTGAGTTGCATCGCCCAATTCTTTTATGAACGTCGCCGCCGACGATACAGTGTTTCCTCAATGCCCATAATCTACATAGTCGAGCGGCTATGGTGAACAATAAAGCTAAAATAAATTCAAAGGGAGGGCTTCACAAGTCCAGTTCTTGAGGTCTGCATTGAAGAGTTTCGGACCGAAATCGGTAACGTCTTTGAGTCTGAAATAGATTACATCGTTTCTGCACATGATTGGGTTATAATCGCTTCAAAAATCCTCACAGAAGTTTGAGCGTAAAGTGTGGCAATAAGGTATTCATGGTAACGTGAATTTTGAAATGAGCCGCTTTGGTTCAAACTTGTACTTTACAGCCTTGCTAATTCGAGCAAGGTGTGTATTTGATCATTGGTTATGGTGATATTCATTACGTCTTAAAAACAAATACTTCTACCACTCAAGGAGAGTTCAACTGAAACGGAAACGGCCTAAGACGATTCGATATCACCCCAAATTTACACCGAAATTAAACATAGACCAAATTCTGGTTGATGCTATTCAAAACTCAGGCACCAATATTATTCTAACTTTGATAAAGTTTGGACAGCCAAGGAACAAAAGATTCAAAGACGGATTTGGAATCATCATAGTATCTGTTTGGGTAATTTTCATCCACATGCCAAGAAGGCGACATGGCATGCCTAGAATGGACGAGAATAAGGCACACGGATAGCTGACTTGGATAGGTGGAACAGACTTGCACAAATCCAGCCCCCTGCCAGCAGGAACACGAATGTTCAACAACCTACCCCATGAAAGTAGGGAAATTGAGGGTCTTCAGGAGAGGATTTCTGGAGTAACGACATGGAGTATTAGGGTTGCAACGTCTATAAATACTAACGGAAAAAAGCATCAAAGGGATCTCTCATTATTCTATCCTATGAAAAAGAGCTTAACGACGGCTATAATATAACTCAAAAAAAACATTGTATTTCTCATCTTGTTCTTATTTGCGACTCTAGTAACAAAACTTAGTGCTATATTTGGCGGGATTCCGACTCCTCCCTCGGTTTTTCCTGATTTGGGTTTCCGCGTCACCAATTCCTTTGTGTCCTTTTCCAATTACGCTTATTTCTATTTCGTGTTATTTTCTTTAAATTATCTGTTCGTTCGATTGAAGGCTATTTTTGTTGACCACTTTGACCCGTCTTCTAAAAACGCACTTAGTTAATTTTTTACCAAAACAATTTAGCGTCCACCGTGCGGTATAGTGGTCATATTTCAGCCGAAATCAAAACAACCATTCCAAAATGTCAAGTTCCAGCCAAAGTTCCACTAGTATGCCAAGCACGCCGATATCATCAGCAGCTGGCCAGGCACCGACGATCTCGCTAGGGGCTATGGTCACCTAGAGTCCTGCAAGCAGGATGACCAATATCAGCGCACCTGTCAAAAATACGCTGGAGGGATCGAGGCCACCCCCAACTCCCCGAGGAATAGACACTGGAGCGGCAGATGCGCCATATGCCAGTGGCCCCTGTCCAGGGAGCACCCATCAAAGAAGAAAGCCCAAGCAGGACAACCGCAAGAGGCTACAGAGCAGAGGACCCACCTCCTACAGGAATCCTGCCACCAGACGGAGTGCAGACACTCCTCCAAGGAATGAATGATCTCCGACCAGCCGTGAAGGGCCTGCAACAGGATAATCGAATCCTGAAGGAGAGGGTCGATGCGATGGGCCAATCACTCGTGATGCAGCAGTCCTTTACCACGTCATTTCGGGAACCGTCTGAGGAAGCCCCATGGCGCGTGGTGCCGCAAGAGTTGGTCACCCGACTCGACTTAGGAAGAGTTGAGCCGAGTGCATCGAGGCTGCAGACACCTCTTTCCCTACCAACAATCGGCAACATCCTGCCAATGATTGGTAACCCATTAGTTGCTGAATTCTCGGTATCTAATCCACTTTTTGGTGAGGAACGGGACCCGAGCAAACACCAGCGGATCAATTAGGATCAATCATCAACGCCACTTCCCTAAGAAAACAACAAACATGCTACACACCAGGAACGGTGTCAGGAGTAAGTCGTCCTTCTGGTTTTTTCTTGCCTCCGTCTAACCAATCCGCAGTAACAGGCAGCCTGGTGGAACAACAACTCCAAGAGATAAGGACCTTACTCAATAGAGTACCAGGGATGTCGGCACCCTTGGAGAAGGCGGCCACGATTGTTATGCTGATTCTCCTTTCGTCGAGAGTATAGCTCTCGTCAGCGTACCCAAAGGATTCAAACCGCACACCATGATTCTGTATGACGGAACAGCACACCCCTTGGATCATATCAACCAGTACAAATAAAAAATGATTGTGGTCACGGAAACCGCTCCTTTTAAAGAGGCATGCATGTGCAAAGGGGTTGGGTCCACGCTATCAGGAGCAGTCCTGCAGTGGTTCGTTAGCCTGCCAAATGGGTACATCAGCACATTCGCTGATCTGGTCAATGCCCTCAATCAGCAGTTTGCCAGCAGCCGGAAACCTGAGAAGCAAACTAGCGGCTTGTTTCGACTAGTACAGAGGCTGGAAGAATTGACGCGAGACTTCCTGAACTGATTCAACAGAGAGAAGGTCTCCATTCCCCAGTGCGACGTGGCAACAACGATCGAGGCATTCCGGCAAGGGCTCCATCAAGACTCTGACCTATACAGGGACCTCACAAAGTATCCCTGTGCAACCTTTGAGGACATACAAGCAATAGCAATGGCAGCGATTAGATTGGAGGAAGACAAGTCCAGAAGAGATATAAGGTACAATAGGAAGGCAAGTACTGACATGTGAAATGAAAGATCAAATCCCTACAGCCGGAACACCGTCAACAAAGTAACAGGAGACAGCGATTAGAGGAACAATCCGAACCTCCCTACTAAGGTAAGTGAGTATGGGTTCTCTACCGGTCTTGCAGGATTGCTGAAAGCCCTCAAGGAACTAGGCAGACGCGTAAGATGGCACAAAAAGACAATCGGAAATGAGCCAGACAGAAGAGACCGAAGGAAGAAATGTGATTTCCATAATAACATCAGACACAGCACCTTGGATTGCGTAGGTCTACGAAAAGAATTACGGCATCTCCATGATGGTGGCTGTCTGGATCACCTATTGCCAAGAGGAACAAGGTCTAGCAAAGTGAACACCGCTGAACAGGTTCTGCCCCCCCCCCCCCCCCCCCATCTATGCTCTAGAATTGTGAATGTCATTACAGGTGGCTCAGAACTGTGCGGGCTGACTTACTCTGCCGCAAAGGGTGATAGGCGTAAGACGTCCTGCAGAATCCAACGCTTCGACCTCCCAGCGGTAACCTTTGAGGAGGCAGATGTACGCGAGACAGGAGAACACCATGACGATCTCATAATAAGCCTCTCCATCGGGAACTTCCTGGTGAAAAAGATCATCATCGATAGTGGGAGTTCAGTAAACCTCATCATGCTGGAGACACTAAGGAATATCGGCTTCGACAAAAAGGATTTGTCCCAAAAGGCTGCCCCACTGGTGGGTTTCAGCGAGGAAACTAAACATTCCCTTGGAGAGATCAGCATTCCCACCTTCGCAGCAGGAATCAACAAGCAGGTAAGATATCTGGTTATAGATGGTCCCTCGACTTACAATTTAATTCTTGGCAGGCCATGGATTCACGGAATGTTAGGAATACCATCAACGTACCACCAGTGCATAAAACTTCCTACGCCATGGAGAGCGCAAGAATAAGAGGGGACCAAGAGGAAAGACATACCAGCTACAAGGATGCTCTCTAAACCACAACATGCCCGCCAGCATAGCAGCCAGCACATCCAAGAAGAGTACGTAGAACCACCCCATGTCGAGCTAGACGAAGTAAACTTGGATGCGCTGCACCCGGAGAGGAAACTGGTTATTTGGTCTGATTTCGCAGGTAACTATCGTCAAGAGCTACTTCCTTTTGTGACGCTAACATAGAATTCTTTGCGTGGTCCCATGATGATATGACAGGCATTGATCCAACAGTTCTCACGCATCGCTTGAACATAGACAGCAGCTTTCGTCCCATCCAGCAGAAAAGGAGAAAGTTCGCCCCCGAACGAAATCAAGTGATCAATCAGGAGGTAGACAGCCTGCTGTCTGCATGAAAGATTAGGGAGATAAAATATCCTGAATGGCTTTCCAACGTGGTGGTAGTACCAAAGAAAACCAACAAATGGAGGGTGTGCGTAGACTTCACGGATCTAAACAAGGCATGCCCAAAAGACCCGTCCCTACTGACTCACATAGACGCCATGGTGGAAGCCTTGGCAGGGCATGAGATGTTGACTTTCCTGGATGCTTGGAGCGGGTACAACAAAATTAAGATGCATCCGAATGATAAAGAGAAAACTACCTTCAGGACGGAACGAGGATTATACTACTATAATGTCATGCCTTTCGACCTGAAGAACGCAGGTTCCACCTACCAGCGGTTGGTGAACAAAATGTTCAAAGATCAGATAGGAAAAACAATGGAAGTCTACATAGACGACATGGTAGTGAAATCGAAAGAAGCCACCCAGCACACAGCACACTTGGAGAACACCTTCAAAATCCTGAAGGAATACCGCATGAAGCTCAACCCCCTGAAATGTACCTTTGGCGTATCTGCTGGGAAATTTCTGGGGTACATGGTGACACAAAGAGGGATTGAAGCCAGCACGGAGCAAATTTGAGATGTACTCCAACTAGAGTCCCCCAGAAACCGAAAGACGTTCAGCGGTTGACAGGAAGGGTGGCCGCCTTGAACAGATTCATCTCCAGATCCTCTGATAGATGTCGAGTTTTCTATGACATCCTAAGGAAAAGCCTACGGTTTGACTCGACTGAAGAGCACGAGAAAGCGTTCAGGGAACTAAAAAGCTACCTCAGTACCCCTCCACTACTGTCGAAGCCGGAACCAGGAGAAACGTTATACCTGTACCTGTCCGTCACTGAGGTGGCAGTTAGCGCCGTACTCGTGCGAGAACATCAAGGAGTACAGCAGCTAGTATACTACATCAGTAAATCGCTGCTCCCCGCAGAGACGAGGTACGCGACTCATGCAAAACTAGTTTTAGCACTCGTTACCGCATCTTACAAATTACGCCCCTACTTTGAGTCGCATACGATCGTCATGGTCACCAACTATCCCATAAAAACCGTTATGAGGAAGCCAGAGCTGTCGGGGAGGATGGCCAAGTGGTCCGTCCATCTAAGTGGTTTCGACCTCAAGTTTGAACCCCGCGCAGCAATAAACAGGCCTTAGCAAACTTCGTGTCAGACTTCAGCCCAGCTCTGCAGGCTCAAGTGGAACAGGACGTCCTAGTCCTGGGAGAAGGTAAGGGAGAACAGAGGTGGACACTACATGTGGACAGAGCTTCTAACATAAGGGGAACCGGGGTGAGGCTAGTGCTCAGATCCTCGTAGGGGGACATCATTGTTCAAGCAATACGGTGTGAATTCAAGGCAACCAACAACGAGGCAGAATACGAAGCACTGATTATAGGGCTACAACTAGCCCTGGACCTACACATATAGAATATAGAGGTATGTAGCGACTCTCTACTTATTGTAAACGATATAAATGATTCGTACACAGCCCGAGATTCGAAAATGATGACCTACCTAAAGGTAGCAAAAAAGCTGGCAGGACGCTTTGCGATGGTCTCCCTAAAGCAAATAACCAAAGACCTGAACGTCGAGACAGACGCCTTGGCAACCCTGGGGCCAGGGCAACTTTCAAACAAGGTACCATCTCTATGATACCTATAGTACATGTGCTAGAACCTACAATTCGTAAATAATCACAGGAAAACGAGAAGCGGGAAGAGCGGGCGCAGCCAGCACCCAGAGCAGAGACCCTCTGCGCTGATAATAGTACAGAGGAAGGAACTGACTGGCGCACCCTATACGACGAGTGGTTAGAAAACGACGTCCTATAAACAGACAAAAAGGAGGTAACACTACAAGGATATCTCGACACATGTACTATGGAAACTGACGGAATTGTGACGGAATATTGACGGAAATTAAGCCCTGACGGAAATTCCGTTAGTAACAGTCAGTGAATAATGGCGCGTTGACTAAAGTCAATGGCGGTAAAATTAACTGACGAATAGTGACGGAATTTCCGTCACTAAAATCAATTCCTGACGTAACTTTCGTCAGGACATATTCTGACACATCATTTTATTAGCCCCTATCAAAGTATTTTGTGATGGAAATTCTGTCAGTAATATTTCAATACTGACGGAAATTCCGTCAGTAATATATCAATACTGACGGAAATTCTGTCAGTACGCAATTGGAAACACGAGAAGCTGACGTGTTATTCCTGACGGAAATTCCGTCAGGATTTTTCATTAAACTGAAAACCAGTCGTCGTCTTCCCCATTTCCCTTCTTACACGAAATTCATGAAGGATATCTTAACAAAGAAGAGGACTCTGGATGATGTTGAAATCATCGCAATCACCGCCGAATGCAGTGCGTTATTGCAAAATAAGTCCCCTCCTAAGTTGAAGGATCCAGGTAGTTTCTCTATACCTTGCACTATAGGCACCTACACGATTGATAAAGCTTTATGCGATCTAGGTGCTAGTGTGAGCGTTATGCCCTATTCCATTTGCGAAAATTGAATATGGGAATTCTGAAATGCACAAGTATCACCCTGCAAATGGCAGATCGTTCTCTAAAACAACCTATGGGAGTTTTAGAAGATGTACCTGTTAGAGTAGGGAAGTTTTTCATTCCCGTCGATTTTATAGTGTTAGATATGGCAGAAGATTCGCAAATCCATATCATTCTAGGAAGGCCATTTCTACACACTGCGGGAACAGTAATCGATGTCAAGAATGGAAAATTGACATTGGAAGTAGGTGATGATAAAGTCACCTACAACTTAAACAGTGCAATGAAGAGCCCTATGCTTGAAGAGCCTTGCTGTTTTCTTGACATTGTCGACTCAATCGTTGATGAATCTTTGTATCCATCAATAATTGAGGATCCTTTAGAAGCAATTTTGTTGTTAGAGGATATCTCTGAGAACGATAATTTTGAGATCAGTGAGCTGGAAAGGGACTTGACTGGTAAAGAGATACCGTCTGAAGATGTTGAGGAGTTCATAAGCCTGATCGATGCTCCTGCCAAGGCAGAAGTACATAAACCTGAACTTAAACCTCTTCCCTCAAATCTAAAATATGCTTTTTTAGATGAGTCTGAATATTGCCCGGTCATAGTGAGTGCTCTTCTAGATGAAAATCAGTTAAACTCACTATTGATTGTTTTGAGAAAACATAAAAAGGCAATAGGCTATAAACTTGAAGACCTCACAGGCATAAGCTCTGACTTCTACATGCATAGAATTAACTTAGAAGAAGGCCAAATACCTTGTGTTCAAGGTCAACGCCGTCTTAATCCCAACATGCAAGAGGTAGTTAAAACTGAAGTTCTGAAATTGCTAGATGCTGGCATAATCTATGCAATTTCTGACTCAAAATGGGTTAGCCATGTCCAAGTTGTTCCCCAGAAAGGAGGAACAACAGTAGTCAAGAATGAGAAGAATGAGCTCATCCCCACTAGGATTGTGACGGGATGGCGTATGTGCATTGACTACTGGAAGTTGAATCAATCAACTAGAAAAGATCACTATCCTCTGCCCTTCATTGATCAAATGTTAGAGAGGTTAGGTTGCCACAAATATTTCTGTTATTTAGATGGTTACTCAGGATTTTTCCAAATTCCTATCCACCCTGAGGACCAAGAGAAAACCACCTTCACCTGTCCCTATGGCACTTTTGCTTATCGCCGAATGCCATTTGGTTTGTGTAATGCACCTGCAACTTTCCAGTGTTGCATGACTAGCATTTTTTTTGATTTTGTTGAGACTATCATGGAAGTATTCATGGACGACTTTAGCGTCTATGGCATTTCCTTTGATAGTTGTTTGACAAATCTGTCTAAGGTGCTAAAACGTTGTGAAGAAGTCGACCTTGTTCTCAACTGGGAAAAGTGTCACTTCATGGTGAACGAAGGTGTAGTTTTAGGACACATCATTTCTGAAAGAGGTATTGAAGTGGATCGAGCTAAGATCCAAGTTATTGAGCAACTGCCACCACCTGCTAATGTAAAAGGAATCAGGAGTTTCCTTGGCCACGCCGGTTTCTACCGACGGTTTATTAAAGATTTTTCTAAAATAGCCAAGCCCCTGACTGAGCTCCTTTTTAAGGATGCGCCTTTTAATTTCACGAAGGAATGGCTTGAGGCATTCAACAAAATCAAACGCGCTCTAATCACCGCACCTATAATCCAGTCACCTGATTGGAATCTTCCATTTGAGCTTATGTGCGATGCGAGTGATTACGCCATTGGAGTTGTTTTGGGGCAACGAAAGGAAAAATTCCTTCATGCTATTTACTATGCTAGTAAAACGTTAGATCCTGCCCAAATCAACTATGCCACTACTGAAAAAGAACTTCTTGCCATTGTCTACGCTTTAGACAAATTCCGTTCTTACCTTATAGGATCGAAAGTCATTGTTTACACTGACCATGCTCCTTTGAAATATCTGCTTTCAAAGAAAGAGGCAAAACCTCGGCTTATCCGATGGATCTTACTCCTTCAAAAGTTTGATCTAGAGATCCGGGATAAGAAAGGAACAGAAAATGTAGTCGCAGACCATCTTTCAAGGATAAGAGTAACTGAAATAAGATTGCCAACACCAATTAATGATTCGTTTGCTGATGATTCATTAATGGCAGTTGCTGACTCTTCTCCTTGGTATGCTGACATGGCCAACTTTCTCGTCAGTCGACAGCTACCTTCTGACCTTTCTTATAGCCAAAGGAAGCGATTTTTGCATGATGCAAAATTCTTCGTTTGGGATGACCCTTATCTTTTTAAGCAGTGTTTTGATGGTCTTTATAGACGATGTATCCCTCAGTGGGAAGTTAAAGGAGTTTTAGAAGGATGCCACTCATCTGCTTATGGTGGTCATCATGGTCCGTCCAAGACCGTAGCCAAAGTCTTACAATCCGGGTTTTTCTGGCCCTCGATGTTTAAAGATTCAAAAGACTTTGTTATGGCTTTTGTGACGCTTGTCAACGAATGGGTCAGATATCCAAGAGACATGAGATGCCTTAAAATGGCATATTAGAAGTTGAAATATTCGATGTCTGGGGTATTGACTATCAAGGACCATTCCCTTCTTCTAACGGAAATCGTTACATCTTAGTCGCTGTTAACTATGTTTCCAAGTGGGTAGAAGCAATCGCCACCCCCACTAATGATGCTAGAGCTGTGATACAGCTATTTAAGAAGATCATCTTTCCACGTTTTGGTGTACCCAGAGCCGTGATTAGTGATCGAGGAACTCATTTCGGAGAGAAGCAGTTAGACACTCTGCTTGCTAAATATGGTGTGTATCACAGACGAGGATTAGCCTACCATCCTCAGACCAGCGGTCAAGTAGAAGTCTCGAATAGAGAGTTGAAAACAATTCTTCAGAAGGTAGTCTCAAGATCTAGAACTGATTGGAGTAATAAGCTCGATGACACCTTGTGGGCTTATCGCACAGCTTTCAAAACCCCGATTGGAACATCTCCTTATCGATTGGTTTATGGAAAGGCCTGTCATCTTCCTGTCGAGTTAGAGTATAAAGCTTACTGGGCTATCAAAGAACTAAATTTAGGCACTAAGCTTAGCGCCGATAGGAGACTCTTGCAACTCAATGAGCTAGAGGAATTTCGTTTGCAAGCTTATGAGAATTCTAGGATCTATAAGGAGAAAACGAAGCGTTGGCACGACAAGAGGATAATTAAGAAAGAATTTAATGTCGGTGACCAAGTACTTCTTTTCAACTCCCGTCTGAAAATTTTTCCGGGAAAACATCGATCCCGATGGTCTGGACCATTTACTGTCACATATGTGAGCAAGTACGGCTATGTGGATCTAGTGACTAGCAATGGTGAGACATTCAAAGTTAATGGACACAGACTGAAACTCTATTATCGCAATTCTATCATCGGATGTTTAGATATTGTCTATACGGAGCGTCCATCCCCAACCCAATGATTTTATAGAAAAATTCGTCGAGCAGGACGTTAAACAAGCGCTTCTCGGGAGGCAACCCATGGTTTCCCTTTTTGCATTTTTTCCCTTTTACGTTGTTTTGTTAGATTTCTTTGCAGATGAAAGAGTTTTTGAAGAATCTCTAACGACCTTCCTTGTCAAGTCCAAAAGACCAGCTTGGGGGAGTCCGCACTAACTAGTACGCTTCATTCTTCTTTCATTTTTTCCTTTCTTCCCATTAAGCGTCTCATTGCATATTTAGTTTTTGTGCTCACATTGAGGACAATGTGATGTTTAGCTTGGGGGAGGGATTGCATATTTCCCATTTTGTATTTTAGCTATATTTTTCAAATTTTGAATAAGGAAGAAAAGATTTTTGAGAAAATTTAAAATTTTTTTGAACACAATTGAATGCTTTTCATGCTTTGCTTGCTTGTTTACTATGCTATCATGTTACATTTCCCAAACTTAGAGCTTTCAAAAGATAATGATTCAATATTCATTGAATTAGGCATGCATGGGGAAGTCTTGTACACAGTAGGCATGGAACGAATCTATAGATGAGTACGCTTGATCTTGACATTTGGCAAACTACATATATTGTAAGGTAGAACCTCCTTAGATTGGTACATCCATACCCAGTCTCATTTAGGGGTGTGTAGTTCTCCTTGTGATGTGTGTCATGTCAAAGCGCATAAGTATGGTTCTCATTTCATTTCTATAAGCATTGCATTCATGATTCACTAAGATTTGAAGCCTTTTTCACTTCAATTTGCCCTTCAAAATTAGCCCCTTCATACAAGTACTTTACAAAATAATAGCTACAAATAAAAACTGCCTACCTTTTGAGCTAGTAGCTAGACTATGGTGTGTGGGTGCTCTTTTGAGAAGATTTGCTCTTATCTGTCAAAGTGAATTGGGAAAACGAAAAATTCAAGAAGTGAAGCTGTGTTCAGGAAAAAAAAAGAAAATGAAAGAAAAAGGAAAATCGAAAAATAGAAAAAGAGAAAAAAAAAAAGAGAAAGAAAAGTAATAAAAGAATAAGTTGTGAGTATCTCCTAAAAAGTCAATATATAGAAGGAGTTCACTCTTGTGTTTCGTGTGAAAAAAAAAGCCAAATTGTTGCTTCTGGCTTCACCATTTGTCTTGTGGAATTGATCGAAAGTTTGGATTGAGTTTTCATTTATCATTGGTCAGTTGCTAGCTCACTATAACCCTCACATGACCATAACTATTTGTCCACCTTTCACCCATTTCCCAAAGCCTTCTTCTCACTTTTCGGCTTCTTTTCTATGTGCATTGTGATCTTTGACTTGTGTTTTGAATTGTTTACCATATTAGACTGCGGACACATTTTCATAAGTCGTAGATAGGTGTGTGTCTCAAACATTTACATATAAAGAAATCACCCTTTTACATACATTGAGTGTTCGAGTGTGCCGTGAGAGTCCATTTGTCAAAAAGATCATGCAAGAGCAGAAATTCTATAGTGAAATTCTTTGTGCTACGCCGTTATGTAAATCTCAACCATGTTTATGTATCATTCTTGCCCGCGTTGCTTTTGGGTTATGATTCCTTATGTTTCCAAAGCTTTATATTGAGATTTGTTTCTTGATGGTGTAGTAGCCAATGCTTGCAGCATTGTCCTGGTATTGTTTGTTATGTTTGCTTGAGGACAAGCAAAGGTTTAGCTTGTGGGAGTTTGATAAGTGAATATTTGTATGATTTTAACCCCAACTTTAGCTCGGTTTTGTTTGTCATTTGTGCTTTGTTAAGCCATTTTATGAGCTGATATCGTCCTCTAGGCGAATTCCTGTGTTCTAACTTGTTTTGTAGGGAACGTGACATTTTTACGCCCTTTTTCTATATTCCCGAGCATTTGCCTAGAACCCGACGACTTGAAGATGCAAGCTTGACCGTGTGTAAGGCATTTCGAGAAGGTTCACTAACTTAAGGGGGAGAAGAAGCAAAGACGGTTTCTTAGTTGTCGGAAGACCAAGCAATTAGACGGGAGAATTCATCGCTTTACATCATATCCAAGCAACAAACCCGATTGTAGAGTCAAGGGGGATGTTCTAAGTCAAGCCAAAGCGAAGGAAGTTGAAAAGTTAGTCAAGAGCTTCCGGAAGGCAACTTTCCCGATCGGGTAAGTGGTGTACCCGATCGGGTATTCCTGCTGCTTCGTGCATTGCGGCTCCTTCTTCCTAAATTTGCCCTATGTATTTATTACCCGACCTCTTCTCCACAAAACCCTAATACTATAAATAGATGTGCCAAGCCCCTCATATCAATCATCCATTTTTTATCAATGAAATAATCTATCATACATTCTCTTACATAATCTAGTTTTATTTCTTTTAGCTTTAGTCTTTCTAGTTTAGATTCTCTTCTTCTTTTGTCTTTTGTTTCTAGTTATTTCTGTCCATTTCATATCAAAACATTAGTTTGGTTCAATAAGAATTTCAATCTTTGTATCTACTAGTTGGGTTCAAGAGTTGTAATTCAAAGTACGGTATTTCTATGCGAGGGATTTCTATTATTGTTATCGCTTTCATCGTTGATCGTCACCTAGGTATTCCTAATTTATCCTTTGTTTATTGTTCCTTATTGTTTTCTATTTGATTGTTACTTTCTATTTGTATCATTTAGATTTGTTTTTACGTTGTTATAATCATAGTTTCATTTCTTAGATTGTCGTATAGCGTCGTTATTATCGCCACATAGAGAGTCTAAATTATTGTCGAATTCCACTAAATATGTCTACCTTAACTTTCATTGTTAATATGAACGTAATCATGAGTGAGTAGTCACCTTTCTAGGGTGTAGGGTAGCCATGTTAGATTGATTAAAATATGATAATTGGATAAAGGAAATTGTGCTTATAAAACATTGTGTCTATGCATGTTTGGACTTTAACGATAGTTGACGATTCTTGATCACAATCATTGACTAGTATGGAATTCTTTTCCAAGGTAGATATACAGGAATTGAATAAACAAAGTGTGACATAGTGGATTAAGACCTAGTAAATCGCACTAAAAGCCTGCTAGACCATCTGATCCATGATTGTAATGAACACACCATTCTTACGAACGCTCAATGAATTATTTGCTCATCCTAAATCCAACTTCATTAATTTGTCAATCTACATGTGTGAACCTATTTCCCTAGATGCTTCTCATTATTGTTAATTTATCAATTGCTTTATTGTTTTCATTCTAGTTTGTTTTTAATTCATTTTTATTTATGCCATACGTTAGTTTAGACATCACCAAATCCAAAACCCAGAAAATCTTTAGATAAAACTCAATCGTGAGACGATTCACAATCTATAGGAAACACCATCTCCCTGAGGATCGCCCCCTACTTCCCTAATTACGTTAATTTGTTATTAGCCTAGTCTGGGTAATTTATCTTTGTATCGGGCTTGCGACAGGCACGATCAATTAAATTGGCTGACGAATGATCTATCAGTAAACCGTCAGAAGTCAGTTTACTGATGGAAATTCCGCCAGAAGTCAATTTTTTGTTACCAATTGAAGTGACGCACGTTACTGACGAAAATTCTGTTAGTAATTGACTTTACTGACGGAATTTTGGTGTTTCTGACGGATTTTTTCTGTCAGTTTCCCGAGTTCGCTTTGTAGTGTAAGAAGTTTCAAAATGAAATCTTTGAGATTTGTAGTAATTGATAACATCTTGTTCAGGAAATCCTTGGCGGGTCCATACTTACGGTGTTTGAACGGTGAGGTAGCACGCTCAGTCATGCATGATCTCCACAAAGGGGAATGTGGAAATCATGCAGGGGGTAGGAGCTTGTGCAACAAAGTATTGCGTCAGGGGTAATTCTGGCCTACCATGCGCAAGGATGCAATGCAGTACGTTAAAAGGTGCGACGCGTGTCAAAGACACGCATCAGTTAGCCACCAACCAGCCGAGCCCCTGCATCCCGTGATCTCTCCCTAGCCCTTCATGAAATACAGGATGGACATAGGGGGAAAATTGCCTAGAGCGCCTGAAAACAGAGTCTTCATGCTTGCAATGACGGATTACTTCTCCAAATGGATCGAGGCGGAGGCATTCCCACAGGTAACGGAAAAACAAGTCATTTAATTCATTAAGCATAACATAATAGGCAGGTTTGGCGTCCCCTCAGAAATAGTATGCGACAACGGATCCCAGTTCATATCAGACAGAACAAAAGCATTCTGCGACAGGTGCAACATATAATTACACAAATCTACCCCCAAAAACCCCCCAGTCTAACGGTCAGGCAGAATCCAGTATCAAAATCGTGATGGATAGCTTAAAAAAGAGACTGGAGGAGATAAGGAGTACATAGGCCGATGAACTCCCACTGGAACTATGGTCCGACAGAACCACACCCATGGTAGCAACCAGGCAGACACCGTTCAACCTGGTGTACGGAGCAGAAGTAGCAATACCCTCGGAGGTAAGAATCCCCACACATAGGTATGGCTGCATCACTGAGGGTAGGAACCAAATAGAAATGGCGAGCAACCTAGACACAGTGGATGAGTTATGAACCAGCGCAGCGATCCGGACGGCTGCCTACAAACAAATTGTTGTCATGAGTTACAACAAGAATGTAAAGATCACGGTCCTCTAGGTAGGAGACCTGGTGCTAAGGCAAGTCTTCCAAAACACCAAAAACCACCGAGCAGGGAAGTTCGTCTACAGCTGGGAAGGACCTTACCAGGTCGAGAGTATTGTGGGAATTGGAGCCTACCAACGTATGACCATGGAAGGGCAACTCATACACAGACCATGGAACATTGTTCACCCAAAAAAGTACTACATCTAGGGAAACAATCCAGAAACCTAGATCACAACAAACAGCCGGTACTGCTAAGAGGAATGTAGCCCCACAGGTTTGACACCACTGATATGTTTTTCCTTCTTTTTATTTTTTATTTTCATTTTCTTTCATTTGTCATCCTTTTTTAATTTATCTTTTTTATTCTTTACCTGTGTTTTTTTATCTTTTTTTCTTTTCCTTAGCAGGGGGTACTAGTATACATACACATATATTTCTGGTACAAAATGTTTTTACTTGCACATGTCAATATAGCAAAAACCCTGGGGGTACTCAAGGGCTTGCCAGCTTAATTTTCTAGCAGTCCATTAAAATGGGGCAAACAATATCTCACCACTCCAGGAACAACAGTGTGCGCCTGGGCGAACAGAACCATTCAGATTGTTACACCAGGGCAACCAGACCAGTGCACCAGCAAAGTCACCACAACATTGCGTGGCGCTCAGACATAAGGGTAAACATATCCCAGAGCCACCATCTAAAGTCCTGCCGGCCAACATTCGCAGTTCACTCCCTACAACTACAGTGCACTCCCAACGAACTACAGCGTGCTACACACACTACGTAACTACAAGCACAAATAACTACAAGCACAAATGAACCATGAAAGAGAAATACATTTAACATAACCTGACACCCTGATACGTGTCGTTTGCGCATACAAATTAACAATTTATGTACCTATCTTAACCTCAAAAATATAAACATAGTAAATGTAAAGGATAAGTAGGGTCGATCCCACAAAGAGATTGGTAAGACTAATTAAATATTATGTAATTTATCAACTAACTTACATATTAACACTATGAACATATTTACGGAATTAGGGAGGGTTCATTTAGTGACTTTAAGTACGCTAATTTAAATAGATATAAGCGAAACAAGCATCCGTTAAGCTCATAATTCCTAGTTTAGTTAATATTCCAGTTTCGTCATCAACCCATCTAGCAAATATTAAATTAACAATAGGTCAATTGTAGAGAACTTAACCGCTAATTTCTCCCTATCAATCCTTACTTTTAACCAATAGCGAGCCGCTCAACTACCGATACTAGCTAAACAATTTTACGCAAGGTTCAAAGTTACGCAAACTGACTAACCACATTAGGAATTAGAAAGACCTCATTAACCGTATTAATTACCGAAGTGTTGTCAATACTCAAGAAATTTACACATCCAATTATACTCCTAAGTTAATCTAGTGACATCATTGTAGTCCTAAAATATACTAGTTGCTACTCAGTTAATTAATCCAACGCCGCACCAAATTAATCAACTAGATATAAACCAATGACAATTAAAACGAGCATAAAAAGAATACTATTAAACAAATACTGCCAGAACGATTAACGATTTATAAATGAAACATTAATTCAACGAGGTTCCAAATTAACACTAACGAAAACAAAAATTAGCTAAAGATAAGACGGGAGAACTAGTAAATTAAGTACAGAAAATCGTCCCTTGTATTGGCTGCAATGCCTCCGCAAAATTGGTCTTCCATCTTCCTCCGGGTCGGAGCCGCTCCACCCGTCAGACTGCTCCTCTTCAGTTCCGTCGTCAACTCTCTCCCATCAGATATTTGGGGTTTATTTATTATATACTTGCCTGCTTCTTTCCTAACGGTGGACTCGGGTATTTATAAAGGTATTCGGATATACGGGATAGATTTTGTAAATGATAGGATATATCGCACACCTATGCAAAGATAAATTTCCCAAGACGCAAATAAATGTAGTGCGACGGGTCGAACACGAGGAGACGGGAATTTCGTTATGAAATGCTATGAATGGACTACTATCAACTCGGTTTAACAGTTTGGTTTGGTTTGATGTTTAGCTAACTATGATGTAAATCAATAATATTAAAAGAGTCTAGGGGAGTCGGGTCACTCATGCAAATACGTAAATTCTCATGCTAAACATAGGACTTCTTAATATTGTTAATTGTTCAGGCTAAAGACACCCATATCTCGATATTAGTGTTAACCTTAGGTCGAGTCCTAGAGAACTTTTGTTATAACTAGAGTCGCCCTACTACACATGCTTATTCTAATCCGATTCCGTGTCTCTCGACTTTTAGAATGAATTAACAAATTTAATCAATGCAATTGGCCAAATAGAAAAGATTAACAAAACAATACAAGCATGTGATAGAAACAATTTATCAATATTTGTTCATCCTTATTTTAACATTTACAACTTACTAATTATGCATGGCTTCCTTAATCCCTAGACAACTGAAACTACTCACTCATATTGATAATTAAACTAATATTATTTGATATAATAAACATGATGAATATGAAATTATAAATGAAAAAAACTTGTTAATAAAATATACTACACTAAGTGAATGAAAACTAATGTAGATAACAATGAAACTATGATTAACTAAATGTTACGATTAACTAAATGATTCGTAAGGTAAATGACGGAAATGAATACTAACATAAAACTAGAATTAGGATTACCGCAATAGAGAAATACAACTCTGAAATGAAGAACGAATAACCCAAATGGTTGAATGGAAAGATTGCAATATAACTTCAAAATGTAACCAAATGTTTGACAAAGTAATAACTAAAAGTTTAACTAATTATAAAACTAAGAAAAACTTGTGTGCTTAAGCTATGAAAGATATGTGAAATATGAGAAAATGATATGATGAAAGATAAGTGGAAAGATATCCCTAGGTGTCGAAGTCCCTCTTCTTTATATAGGGAGAGGGGACTTGAAACGGTTGAGTCACAGAAGCCAAACCCCGATCAGGGTTCCCAGGCCCCGATCGGGGCCAACTTAATTTGAGTGCTTTGTCTTAATTTCTCCATTTAATGCTTAAGGAATCCTAAGCTATGCCTTTAAACACCTTAATTCTCCGGTTAATTGCATAGTTTAGGGTTTCCTTGACCATCTTAAAGAGTATCCTATGCTTGAGTTTGTAGACTCTTTGTTTTGGGCTTCATTTTTGGTTTTCTTTCATTTTCATCTCAATCCATTTCACAAATCTTCATGCTTGGCTTGTCCTTCTCCTTTCATGGTCCATTCTTGTTTCCATTAGCTTGTTGGACTTTGGTGCTTGCTAATTGTGTTAGGAAAAAGCCTCTAAATACTTAGATTCCTACAAAACATAGCAAAAACGAGTAATGCACCTCGAACACGTAATTAGCTCATAAAAATACTAAACAAAGTATAGTAATCATGTAAAATCGAGCTAAATTAGGGAGTAAAATCAAACTCCCCCAATCTAAACCCTTGCTTGTCCTTAAGCAAGCACATAAGATTAAGTCAAGAGAGGAAAACAATGAAGTCCCCATAATTGCAATATCCAATTTTAAACTATCAAGCATAATAACTCAAATCCCGAAACAACATGGGCATAAGGATAATGCAAAAACATGGATGAGATTTACATGGCGATGTAGCATGAAAGACTTCAATTGAACTTTTCGGATCTTGCATGATCTTTTGACTTATGGACTCTTACGATACACTCAAACGCCTTTTATTGTGAAAGGATTTTTGTAAGTAGCACTCGCCTATCCTCGACTCATGAAAAAGGAAGCCATAGGTAAGAAAAAGGTTAATAAGAAATGGGGAAGAAAGGGGAACAAATGATTTATGGTATGTGGAGCTAAGTGAAGCTAGCAACAACCATATGTAAGGATGCTCAATCCCAAAACTATCCCAAAATTTTCAATACAATTCTTAAGAAAAACTCTCCAAAATTTGTAAATAAAATATGAGAGCTTCTTAAATCATCTTCTTCTTTTTTCCTTTTTTCTTTCTCATACAAAATATGCTTTTTTTTCTTTCTTTCATTTCCATCATTTTTTTCATCATTTTTTTTCTTTTTCTCAAAGCATTAAGACCAAGCACACAATGATATTTCAAAATACAACAAATCCTAAATGAGCATCCAAACACAAATTAATCAAGGCTACTAGCTCAACAAGGTAGGCAATTTATATATAGCTAAGGAAGATTTTTGTGAATAGGTTCAAAAAGGCAAATTTATCATGTGAATGGCTCCAAAATGCTAACATATGAATGCATGCTTATAAAGAAATGAAATTAAAACCATACTTGTGCTTAATTGATGGAGCACAAACCATAAGGAGACCTACACTCACCTAAGAGAGACCGAATATGGATGTATCGGTCTAAGGAGGCTCTACCTTACCAATTTGTGGCTTGCCAAAAGTCAAGATCAAGCTTATTAGGTTCAATTTCAATCTTCCACCTACTATTTCAAGACATCCCCATGAATGCAATTATCCCGTCAAATAATAGAGAATCATTAGCTATTAAGCTAAAACTGGGATATACAAATGGGTACAACTATGTAAACCATGACCAAAGTAGGCAAGCAAAGCATGTGAAGCAAAAAAATTTCAAAGTTTCATAAATTTTCTAACTAAATGTGTTTCCTAACTAAAATGCAAATGCAATCCCCCAAGCTAAACACAACATTGTCCTCAATGTGCCAACATGTAAAAACACCCAAGCTAACCGTAAAAACGGTTCAAAGCACAAAACAAGGAAGACAAGAGGTTAATATTTAATGGGGAGTGGGAAAAATACAACTAAAGTGCAAAGTAAAAAGAACTTACTAGACTAGCTAGCTTTCCCCCAAGCTAGTATAAATATGGGGGAGTCTCCCAAAGTGATGAAAGAAATGATGTCTCCTTGATATTTAAATGAAGAAAAATGAAGAAGAAAGATAGAGTGGACCGTCGGGTTTGAAAATGAGGAATGTGCTGAATATATCTATTTTGTAAGAAGCAGAAAATAAACAGGTGCCTAGAAAGTTGCAACCCCGATCAGGGTTTGCCCTCTGTAAGTTTCTGATTATTTTTTTGTTTTGCAGTATTAGCTTCCCCGAACGGGCTTCCGTGCTTGGGGATGCGTGAATTTCCTCATCAACTCTTCTTGTCTTCATTGTTCACCTAAAAATCATTAAAAAGAAACGTCGTCAAGTCTAGTTAAGTCGAAAAACGATAAAATAAGAAAAATAAAGAAAATAAAATGCAAGCAAATAAAAGCTTGGGTTGCCTTCCAAGAAGCGTTGGTTTAACGTTCCGCACGACGTATGAAGTTCGAATTGGTTCAAGCTTCCATATTAACTTCCTCGATTATCCCAACGATCGCACCCTCATGGTAGACCTGACCATCGATTTGAAACTCTTCCACCTTCAAAAGTTTCCCATCATCGACAAAGTGTGAGCTTTCCTCCATTGATAGCTCTTTTCCATCCAACTCATGCCCAATCTCGTCATCGCCTGCAAATGATTCTAATACCAAGAGCGCCTCCAAAGGGTCTTTCACCAAAGACCGAGGTATAAAGTCATCTATGACATTGTCCAAAACATCAATAGAAAAGCAAGACTCTTCAAACATGGGACTCTTCATGGCACTATTCAAGCTAAATGCGACCTTATCGTCACCCACTTCCAATGTGAATTTACCTTTCTTGACATCCATTATCGCACCCGCGGTATGTAAAAATGGTCTTCCCAAAATAATTGGGATTTGGGCATCCTCGGGCATGTCAAGAACTATAAAATCAACTGGAATAAAGAATTTACCAACTTTGACAGGAACGTCCTCTAAAAGTCCCAAGGGCGTTTTATAGAACAATCCGTCATTTGCAATGTGACATTAGTACATTTTAAGACTCCCATATTAAGCTTAACACAAATAGAGTAAGGAATGAAACTTACACTAGCACCTAAATCACATAAAGCTTTATCAATTTGATAGGTACCAACTGTGCATGGAATGGAAAAACTACCAGGATCTTTTAACTTAGGAGGAGACTTGTTTTGCAAAAGAGCACTACACTCGGCGGTGAAGGCTATAGTTTCAACATTATCAAAAGTCCTCTTCTTAGTTAAAATGTCTTTCATGAACTTAGTGTAGGACGGAATTTGAGTGATTAATTCTGTAAAAGGAACAGTTACCTGGAGGTTCTTCACAACTTCCATGAATTTACCGAATTGGGTGTTCTTGTGATGCTTTGCCAATCGATGAGGGAAAGGCACTTTGACTTTTTCTGGCTCCTTTGTCTCAACAACCTTCTTTGGAGGAGCATCCTCCACATATTTAACTTGTTCAACCACAATAGGATCATCCACCTTCTTGGGCATAACCTCATCCCTCTTACCGCTAGATTAAACCTCCAACTCAACAAGCACCTCCTCATTGTCTTTGGGCATGGGTGGCTCATCATACTTTGTACCACTTCTCAAGGTGATTGCATTGAGAGTATCATGTGGTTGCTCACCTTGAGGTGGTAATTGACCCGGTCTTCTTTCAGAGCTAGAAGTGGCTAGTTGAGCCATTTGTTGCTCTAGCATTTTGATTGCGGAACCATGACTTTGATCATTCTTTTGAAATTGAGCCAACATGTCCGATTGAGTCTTAGCCAATTGCACTACTAATAACTTGAGTTCTTGATAGTGTTGTTGGACATTTGAAGGTGGTGGAACTTGGGTTGGTTGGGAGTTTTGGATTGGTGGTCTTTGTTGGTAGTTTTGACCTTGATAACCCGGTGGATAATTGAATCTTTGTTGTGGGACATAGGCATTTTGTTGAGCTTGAGCCACAAAATTTTGTTGGGGTTGAGGATTGAGCACATTGTTGCTTTTGTAGGACAAGTTGGGGTTGACTTTTGTGTTCGGGTTGTAAGTATTGGAAAAGGCACCCGGTGGATAAGAACTTTGTTTAAAAGTTTGAAAAGCACATACCTCTTCCATAGTAGCTTGGCATACATTGGAGTAATGACCTGCACCTCCACAACTTTTGGAAACAACAATTTGACTAGTAGAAAACACGACATTGATTTGATGAACCGCTTGTTGAGCCTCCAACTTTTCTTGGAGCAAAAGGATTTGATTCTTCAAGATGCTAGTGTCGGCAACTCCCTCTCCTCCTTGGATGGTTGCACTTCGAAAAATAACATATTGGGCATCGTGGATCGCCATAGATTCAATGGTGGCATGAGAAATATCCGTGTCAATTTCTTGAAAACGCCCATTGTTGGCGGAATCAAGAATTCTTCGGGATTCGGCACAACAGTCATTGTAGAATGTTATGGCAAGGAACCAAGCATCCAACCCATGGTGAGGGCATTGCGTTTGGAGCTCCTTGTACCTCTCTCAAGCTTCATATAAGCTCTCAAGAGCTTGTTGACGGAATCCCGTGATTTGGCTCCTCAAAGTTTGAGTTTTCTCGGGTGGAAAAACTTTTGATAGAAAGCAAGAGCCAATATCTCCCAATTTTCCACTCCTATGGTGGCACGATCAAGGCTATTGATCCAAAGCTTTGCCTTCCCCTTCAAAGAAAAAGGGAAAAGTATTTCCCTAATTTGAGCTTGAGTGACACCCGTTTGGAAAATCATGGAGCAATAGTCCCAAAAGTTTTGCGCATGAAAATTGGGATCCTCCAAAGGAATTCCCCCAAATTGCTTCCTCTCCAAAAGGGTAATGAAAGCTGGTTTGATCTCGAATTCCGGGGCGGTAATTTGAGTGGTGGTGATACCGGCCGGAAGCATAGCCGCGGTGGGCTTGGAATGATCGGAAAGTTTCACCATTCTCCTAGGTGGTGAGGGTGGTGGTGATGTTGATGAACTAGAAACATCCTCTTGTTCAAGATTCTCCAGATCGTCTAAGTAAGACTTTCTGGCACTTTCAACTTGCACGGGAGAAGAGGCATCTTTTACTACTTTCCAAAAGCGTCGTCTTCTACGAAAGGTTTTCTCAGGCTCGGAATCCGGTAAAAGTAATTCTTCCTTACGAGAAGACATGGGCATAAGGCAACCATCTTCAAGGAAATTGTAAGTACGGTCTCAAGGAACAAGTGTTCCTAAAGACAAGAGAAAAATGATAGAAGTCTACAAATCAAAAATGAAATAAAACCGTTTCCCCAGCAACGGCGCCAAAATTTGATAGGATATATCGCACACCTATGCAAATATAAATTTCCCTAGACACAAATAAATGTAGTACGAGGGGTCGAACACGAGGAGACGGGAATTTCGTTATAAAATGCTATGAATGGACTACTATCAAGTCGGTTTAACAGCTTGGTTTGGTTTGATGTTTAGCTAACTATGATGTAAATCAATAATATTAAAGCGGTCTAGGGGAGTCGGGTCACTCATGCATATACGTAAATGCTCATGTTAAACATAGGAATTCTTAATATTGTTAATTGTTTAGGCTAAAGACACCCATCTCTCGATATTAGTGTTAACCTTAGGTCGAGTCCTAGAGAACTTTCGTTATACCTAGAGTCGCCCTACTACACATGCTTAGTCTAATCCGATTCCGTGTCTCTCGACTTTTAGAATGAATTAACAAATTTAATCAATGCAATTGGCCAAATAACAAAGATTAACAAAACAATACAAGCATGTAATAGAAACAATTTATCAATATTGGTTCATTCTTATTTAAACATTTACAACTTACTAATTATGCATGGCTTCCTTAATCCCTAGACAAATGAAACTACTCACTCATATTGATAATTAAACTAATATTATTTGATATAATAAACATGATGAATATGAAATTATAAAGGAAAACAACTTGTAAAACAAGTAAGACGGGTGACCACGGTAAGATCATTGGTAGGTGTCGGCTGCGCCAGATCTGCAAAGGAAAGCAAGTAAGACGGGTGAGTCGGAAAATAGAAGAAGAACATAGCAACAGGGCGTACCTGCCACTGAACCCCACTTGTAAAACAAGTAGTCGGGAATAGGAGTGATAGAACTAATTTTCACAAAGATGAAGCGCTTGAACCAGTCATCGTCCCTCACTTTAGACGGGAGGATCACCGCGGAATTTTTAGCATTCCGGGCACGGAAGGTTGCTAGGCCATGACCCAAGGATTTGTATGTGTATAAGGCCGCCAACTCTCCGAAACCCATATTTAACTGATGGTCTTTGTCCAGAACACACAAGGAAACCAAAACCCGCCACGCAAGGGGCATGATTTGGCAATGTGCCAGTTATTTTGAAGGCAAGGAATCTTTGGATCATGCTGGGTACAGGAAAGACTAAACCCATGAAAAAGGGATATTCAAAGAGACACATCCAACACAGACGGCGAAAGTCGGGACTTTCACCGGGTTCAGGAAGGTGGATCTCGACATCTTCACCCAGGCCAAACCGCTTTCTCACATCGGGGTGATGAGCATGAGAATAGCACGAATCACTTAAGTACTGTTCACGGAGAATCCCCGTGGGGGTGAAGACATCAGGATCAAGTGGGGGAGAAGGCGGAGGCGTGGAAGAAGAGGGGCGATCTAAATTCTCTATAGCAAGGGAGGAGATATTACATGAGATTGCAAGGACGGTGAAGAGGAATGGAGGAAAGAGGCGACGAAAGCACTGAAAGGCGTTAGAAGGGAATATTTATAAAAGGGAGGGAGAGGAAGTTGAGAAGTGACGGTTGGATAAGAGAAAGGAGTGGGGCGGTTGATTAAAGTGCGCAATTGGAGAGAGTAAGAGAGTGAGGGTAGTTGAAGGGATTAATGGAGATGGGAATTAGAGAATAGGGACTTGTGCGAGAAGACAACTCCTTATCAAAGGGAAGAAATGACCATCATTACATAGGAAGCAAGTGGATAGTAATTTTTTGGGGGTAATTGTTTGGGTAAGTTTCGTCCACATGCCAAGAGGCGACGTGGCATGCTCTGAATGGACGAGAATAAGGCATACGGATAGCTGACTTGGATAGGCAGAACAGACTTGCACAAATCCACCCCCCTGCCAGCAGGAACAAGAATCAGTCAACAACCAACCCCATGAAAGAAGGGAAGTTGAGGGTCTTTAGGAGAACATTTCTGGAGTAACGACATGGGAGTATTAGGGTTGTCGCGCCTATAAATACTGAAGGAACAAAGCAGGAAGGGGATCTCTCATTATTCTATCCCTTGAAAAAGAGCTTAACGACGACTATAATATAACTCCAAAAAAACATTGTATTTCTCATCTTGTTCTTACTTGTGACTCCAGTAATAAAACTTAGTGCTATATTTGGCGGGATTGCGACTCCCCCCCCCCCCCCCCCCCCGCGGTTTTTCCCGATTTGGGTTTCCGCATCACCAATTCCTTTGTGTCTTTTTCTTATTACTCTCATTTCTATTTCGTGTTATTTTCTTTACGTTATTTGTCCGTTCGATTGAAGGCTATTTCCGTTGACGACTTTGACCCGTCTGCTAAAAACTCACTTAGGTAATTTTTAATCAAAACAGTATAAAAAAAATGATGGGGCTGAAGTTGGTGTTGCATCGTTGGCATAGTTACAACTTACAAGTGAGCTCATACTTTTGTTTTTATACGCAAAGAAATTTTGTAATGTGAGTTATAAGGAGGTCGTGTGCTCGCAAATACAAGAACAACACCAAAACATGTAAGAATGTGTAAGATGAATTCTTCCTGCATTGGGAGATTATATTGTATTCCTTATATATTCAATGTGTACAATGTAAATACAATGGGTACAAAGAACTAGAATAGACTACAAAGAACTAGACTACAAAGAACTAGACAATAATTAATCGGCTACACAATTTACCAAACTGAATATACAAATTGCTGGACTTAGGAAAGTACAAATTTGACTAATATATTCTAATACACTCTCTCAGGCGAAGCGGAAGGCCGTCGGACGTTGAGAATGGAACGAAAGTCGTCGAACAATATTTTTGGCAGGCCCTATGTAAATAGATCAACAAATTGGTAACGGGAAGGGAAATGACAAACTTGGACTTGATTTAACGATACCTTTTGTCGGACGAAGTGGATGTCAAGTTCGATCTTTTTAGTTTGTTGATGATTGACGAGGTTGCCGGTGAGGCAGATGGCAAAGAAATTGTCATTATAGACAATGGTGGCATGTAGTATAGGACAATGGAGCTCAAGAAGTATGTTTCGGAGCCAACACGACTCGGGTACAACATTGGCAACGCCGCGGTATTCGGTCTCCGCACTGGACCGTGATACAGTAACTTGTTGTTTGAACGAGCAAAAAATTAAATTGTCACCACAATAGAAACAATACCCCGAGGTGGAGCGTCGCGTGTCAGGACACCCTCCCCAGTCAGCATTAGAGTATGCCGAGAGGGAGGTCGTGGCGGACATGCAAAGATGGAGGTCGCAGTGGACGTACCTTGGAGGTAGCGAAATATAAGCTGAAGGGCATCAAGGTGATCATCACAGGGATCGTGCATAAAGAGGCAGATTTGTTGGACGACATAGGAGCTGTCGGGATGAGAGAATGTTAAATATTGTAATGCACGAGCGAGAATGCGATACAAGACTGGGTCAGGGACTAGTTTGCCGCTTGAGGCACTAAGTTTGGACTTGGTGTCGACATGGGTTTGTGCGGGTTTACACGATGTCATGCCTGCGCGATCAATGATTCTTGAGCTTATTTTGTTTGGTGCAGGAATTAAAGTCCTAGACCTTTAATTAGACTCCTCTAATTAGTTCATTAAATTATATTAACTTAATGATTTAGGATCTAGTTATCATGCATGCAAATATAAAAGCATAAATATAAAGATAAGATGAAATTTTCCTACATTGGAAAATTTCGGCAAAATGGGCACAATAAGAAACTATTTTCTTATTGTTCTTGAGCATGAAAATAATGGATGATCCTCCATAAAACAACCTCCAAAGTAGAAGGCCTCCTTCTTGTTGCACCCAAGATTAAACCCAAAATAATCTTAACTTATTATTAACTAGATAATAAGCAAGACAAATACTACTAATATTATAGTATTACTACACTAGTAATATGTAGAGAATATTAGTATATATATGAGAGTTTAAAGAGAAGTTGGAGGTTTTAGAAAGAAGAAGAAAATAAGCAAAATGAAGTGATACAAAATTGAACAACAATTGTTCAATGTCTAGCCATATGGCCGGTCACTATGAGCAATATATGGCTCTTATTTTTCTTCTTTTACTCACATGCAAAAGACTTTGAGTGTTGGTAGTAATTGTGATGATGATTGTGTCATAACAATTAATTATCATGTGATGGAGTGTAGAATTGGTAAAGTAAAATAACTAATGATTTTACCTACTCAAAACCGGTCCACTTGTGTCCATAATGGACCATTTTGATTTTTGATATTTGTCTCACAAATGCTTATTAATCATATGCTTAATTAGCTTGTATAATTAAGTGTTAATTTGATCATATAACAATTATATGACTCAATTAAATAAATAATATGTACTTAACATTTTAAGTAATATTTTACCATTATATCAATATATAATGGGTCACACAATGCTTAGTTAATTTATTTTACAACTCCTTGTAAATATATTTAACTAATTACCTCTTTTGTTTTACCTCAAAATATATGCATAACCGAAACTAATTAATGAATTAACGATGTAATCATTAAAGTAAATCTTATTTATCGATTAAAATAAGACGTCAAATTTATTCAGTCAGTTATCGTATAATTGACTAATAAACTTAAGTGGAATGAGTTCGTAACTCAATTTCCAATAAATAACTCTCGTAACTAAACGTACATATCAAATATATGTAATGCTCTAATTAAACTGTATCGAATACAAATAATTAGTATTCTATTTGGGTCTCATCCTATAGGTGTGACCTAAAGGGATCAGTTGATTACCGCCGTCATACGACAATAACGTCAAACTCTAGTCAGCCAAGCGTTACCGATTT